>OMLP01014013.1:0-25415 GCA_900302685.1 Spondyliosoma cantharus
CATGCAAATGAAAACACTGTAAAAACACAAAACACAACTGTGCGATATAACATTAAATCACAATTAAAAACGGACAAAGTAACAAAACATGCAACCCTAAAACTGACCCCGTCACAAAAACCCCATAATCATGCAACTCTTGTGAAGTGAACTGTGACTCTGCCTCTGTATGACTGTTTAATGAGACTATGACCGATGATGGAACGGGAGACGGATCATATTAACGCAACAACATGCTCCGTTTCAATGTAAGTAAACAAAGTACCTCCACTTCTGCCGCTTCAAAGCCGTAGTCACAAGAGGGAGAAAGGAAAATGCATGTTGATGCCGAAGGTTGGAAAAAAAAATGAAAGGATGAGGACGTGTTTTCCCCTCATCCTTTATGCAGCAGCGCTCTGAAAAGATTCAAATTTCACTCAGGCAATTAATTGCAGGAGATTTTCTGAACATATGTTACTCGTGAATATGTCGATTATGTTCGCAGTGCGAGTCAATGAACGTCAGGGGACAATACATCCGGACAGTGCTGACCTCATCTCTTCCTGTACAAACTCTAATGGGTTTTTTTGCTTTAAATATTACAGAATATGTTCAGCTGCTCGTGTCGACACCGAGCCTAAAGTCTGTTCGGAAGACGCTGCGATGCAAAATCCGCACGTCCAATTACGATGCACCAAAGCGACCTCGCGCCGGGATCAAGATTTGTTTGTGATTAGACCGAATTTGAAAAGGAAACCACAGAGCAAAGCTTTGATTCCTAATCTAAAGATAAAGCTCAGGTGCTCTCGCTGAACGTGTTTCGTGACATCGGTCCAAAATAATTAACCGGCTCTAAAAGCGGGGGTTTCCAATCCTAGGCCAGGTTCACTCAGATGTCGAGGGAAAACACTGCAACAATCTGACCGCATGAGGCAATACAAAGGGTGAGGGGCGCACAGGCTTGACCTGAGGTTATGCATTATAACTTTAGTTCTCTGAGAACAGCATTTCGCCCTGCTTCTCACTGACTCACTCTCTTGCCGGATAGGTTACAACTGAGTGAAATCCTTCCTGTCTTTACTTTGGATTACTTTTCTAATTGTATTACATGTTTGTAAAAGAAAAAAAACAAAGTTAAGTTTTTGCCATTACAAAAACCTAAAGTTCCTCAGTAACAGGTGTAGTGGAAAAAATACAATAAAATAAGGTTATGGAATAGCACTGGAGGCCGTGATATATAATAGTAAAGATTAAATCGATTTGCAAATGAAAGATAGCATAAAGATGTGAAAATATAAGAAGAGGAGCGAGAGGATCGGCCAACATCAGAGAAACAGCCATAATATTTTCATATAACTTAGAGAACCAAGGATTCATTTCAACCGAACCACCACAGCTGACAGACAAAGCAAGATAGTTGATAGTTTTGTGTAGTTTTTCTTTCGACTTTGAATGGAGTGTGTTCAACAAGATAAAATTGCTGCTTTTGCAAATGGAGTCTGGCGGCTTTGGCGAGCGCCTTATTCTGGCGAAAACAAAAAGAATCGTATTCGTTAAGAAGAGGAATTTCTGTGTAGGGATACTTCTCAGTAATGTTTCCAGACACTAAGAATAACAATCTGAAGCCGTCAGTGGCAAAAAAACACACACATTTACTTCGAGGGTGGTGAGCAGCAGCCTGCAGGGATTTCATTGCAGCCCTTTTTATCGCAGCTGCAGCGGTCGGACTCATTACTGCACCAATTTTGATTAAAAAAATTGTCCCGATTAGTCACTTAGACACACAGACATTGGGGGGGGAAAAAAAGAGAGGCATTGATATTATTACAACTTACTGCTTTGGCTGTGAAATAATCCCAATATATCAGCTGCTGCAGCTGCTCAGAGCCGACTCACTTTGAGCTTGGGAGCTGGAGGGGAAACGCACTTTACTTCACGTTACAGAGAGGAGAGGGGAAAAGAGAAACCGAGTCAGGTGAGTGCTAAATTCAATGAGCGCTGACCTGGAGTCAAACACGCAGACACACACATCCTTCAGTGTGTGTCGCTGCTGTAACTATGTAACTATACACCTCAACAAAATGCATAACCAAGTTTAGTCATGTAACGCATTGTACTGCAGAATTCCTTCATATCGTGTCCTTAAATAACTGTAGTGATGCAAAATATACAAGTCGTATCTAACTTCACATGATGAAATACTGTTTTGTACTTTACTGTAACATTTATTCACATTTCTGTTAAATGAACGCGGTTGTCTATCAATCAAGACAAATGAGGCTGGCATTGGTTACTGATTACAAAAGACTTTGCAATTAGTCACTTTCCCTGAGTTGAAGAGCAGTAATTCATGTTAGCATATGGGGTGGCAAATTAACACTAGCCACCAGGCAAATCAAATGGTGCTGAATCTTTGGCAGTGACAGGCAAGCCTGACAACTCTGCCAGACGCGCTGGCGGGAAGCCAGCTGTCATTTCCACATTATTTTCACCTTCTCGAAGGAAATCAGAAGGTGGAATATAATTATTACATGCCAATGTAAGCATAAAAGGCAGTGTTTTTATATAACTCAGTGTTGAGCCAACCAGAATTACAGCAAGTTAGCATTCGACAAGAGGGCCGCTGGTGTGGACCTTGGAAATACGACCTCGTTTGGCAAAAGTGTTCCAGTCTTTTACACACAGGTAGATCAATGAAACCTTTGGTTGAAACCTGAAGTGTTTCATTTTTGTACCATGTTCAAACTTGTTGCTATGCACTTTGAACAATCTCAAGAACAAAATTCAACCATCTACCTTCCAGTAGAGTCAGTAGCCGTGGCAATGGCTTGAATCTGATTTCGATTTATCCAAACTGAGCCAACTTCCCACACACAAAGCTGTGTGGCCATAACGCCTCCGCGTAGTTTCCCATTCACAGATCTGATCCTCATTCGGTGCAACCGACGAGAGAACTGCTGTCACTCCGGGGTTTGTAACAACACCAAGGAAACAAAGCCTACGGACTCAACTCATGCCCGATCTAAGAAGAAGCAGAGAAAAATGTCTCCTGCATCAGACCTTTGCAATAAATTCTGTGTTCTCCCCCGCAACAGCTCTTATGTTCAATACCTTAAGATCAACACACCTTCGGCCTGAATATTTACCACAGTGTGTCTCAGCTCGGTCTGCAGAATAAAATGTTGTCTATGTACATTTTTGTAAAACATGAAAATGTTAAATTTGTGCCTAAACCTAACTAGACCTAAGGCACGGCGATGTCACAAAATAAAAAAAGGCGAAAGGTAAAGTTGAAACATGAAGACACACAATATGACTGACATTAGACGAGTCTCACAGCCCGAGGGAAGAAGCTGATCTGTAGTCTGGTGGTACGGCACAAGAGCAAAGATGCATTCGTTTCACCATCATCGTATTACATCTTCTCGTCGCTGCATTTAAAAAAAGCTAAATATAAAAAAACCGAGGCGCTGGTGCTCGTACCGCTTTTGTCCACAGGTGCTGCTAAAGTCAACAAAAAGTGCAAGTTCCTTGTTGCAGCTTTAACGTTTCAACGTCTGTGTTTTGCAGGAACGTGCAACCGGTTTGTAAATGTTTTCTTCGTCTATTCGTGTCATTCCTTTTTGCTAACCTGCTGTGTCTTTGGCCGGGAGCCCTGGGTTGATGTCCTGAATCCAGCTCCAGCACAATTACAGTTTGTTGGCCGTTCCCGACAAGTGATTCACCCTTAATGGAACTTCGGGTTTATTCCAGCTAAAAGCTCAGCACCTTTTGTTGGCTAAGATTTCAGGGTGCTTCACCAAAAACAGTAAAAGTAAAAGGCAAACATTTACAGAGCTTATTTAAGCGGTTCATTATCAAGGGAGAGGCTGTTCCAAAGTTTTAGAGCACAGATGGCAAACGCACGATCCCCTTTGAGTTATAACCTTGTCCTCAGGACAACCAGGCCCTGGTGAGAGAACCTTAAGAGATTTCATATTTTTATGGGACAGACATGCAGAGAGGCGTGCAGCTGCTTCACCGTACCTCCTTGCATTTCAACACATCCCTGACTTTATTTTTTCAAAACAAACCGTCAGCTCAGCGTCTGGGACGGCACATTTGATTCGATATCTTAAGCGGGAGGAGCGCGACCGACGAGTTATTTTGACGGCCCGTGAAATAATTCCGTCGTCAGAACAGCCGAGCAAACAGCTGATTTTTTTTTTGTGAATCGTCGACGGCGTTGATTTAATGCCCGCAATCAACCCCTATGTTTTGCTCCTGTCGGGTAGCCAAACCATTAACAAACAAAGTGTTGCTGGCAGTAAACAATAAATCCAGTGTGTAAAAATCAGTATGCAAGAAGCCACACTGTGGAGGTTCTGTATCATTCTCCGTTACAATTTCTTTTTTTTTCTTCTATGCTTTATGGCTCTCTTCACATAAATGGTATCAGCCGTCCCGTTTGTTGCATTGACAGCCACTCGTATTGCCTAAGGGCAGCTGATTCTCTGGGAGAGGGATGGGGAAATCTGACGCCGTAGTATGAGGTACATTTTTTTTCCCCCAAAAGCTTATTCATAGAATTTTATGGAACTTACTCGCAAGATGAACCGTAGGTTTTACATAATTCAAGAGGTTTGAAAGCTGTTCCACTATTCCCACACTCCCATGGCTCTGACAAAAAAAAAAAAATGTGAAGACATTTGAATATGCACAGTAAGCGTGACGTACCTTACATGACTTGCGTCAAGAACCATGAGATCTTTTCTGATGGCTGACTAAATATTGTTCTTTTTACAGAATCCACCCTTAAAATGTCTAATTTGCATCATTACTTCTCTTCTTTTTATAGATCGCTAAAGGTTTTTCTGACATTTTCTGGCGAGCGAGTGAGTCAACGACTGCAATATCCGACGTTGAACAATTTTTAAAATAGCTAGTTGGGAAGATTGGTTGATTAATGTATTCAGTCGTCAGTGACAGGCAGGTTATTCAGTCACTTTCTTTGGATTTTAAAGATCCCCTTTCACTGACAAACTCAAAATGTGACAATTCTTTTGACTCTTTTGAATGTTGCTATTTACGGCATTTAAATGTGAGCCTGTCATACATTAAACACAGCATATACGCACAACACTGAATGACTGTCATGAAAGATAACTACATGTAAGGAGAGTTGGTGCTGTTCACGGCGTGATGGAAGACGAACCTTTTTTTCCATTTACTGGTCGATATACGTTCCAAACCTCACCAGTGCTAATGAATATTGAATAGTGACCAAACAAATTAAAATTGCTGAAATCTGTGTTCTCCTTTTAGAGGGAGGGAGCTCCTGTACATCGAAAGGAGTCAGTTAAGGTGGATTGAGCATCTGATCAGAAAGCCTCCTGGGCATCTCCCTTTTAAGAGTTTTGAAGCACATCAAACTGGTCGGAGACCCTGAAGTAGACCCAGAACATGCTGCGCAGATCATTTATCACATCTGACTCATGATCGCCTTGGGATCCCCCAGGAGGTGCTAGAAAACATTGCTGGAGAGCAAGTTGTCTGAACTACATGGCTTAGCCTGCTGCTACCGTGACCCGACCCTGGATAACAAAATGGATGAAATAATCTTACACAAGCATAAAAGTTATACAGTTTCATCGCACGGTCAGTCTGCATCGATACACAGATTTACACTAACCAGGTAACTACAGTGCTTGTAAACGCCAAACCTCCAATTACCGCAACTGCTCAAGGCATGAAGGCTCCGGGTTTGATCCCTGTTCTACACCTGGGGATGTTTCCAGCCTTTTTTGTGTGAGCTGCAGACATTTCCAGCAGTTTATGTTGGTACCAGAACTGTCTATTTTTTTTTTTTCAAAGGAAGTCGAACCATCTCCACCCGTGATCGTGGCGAACGAAACCAGTACCAGGATGTTTTATTAACCCTGACCAAGTGGATTTTGTGCGTAAATCTAACCAGGGCGTAAATACAACGTTGTGACAATTTGTTCAACCTAAACAACCGTAAAGTTGCAACACAAAGAAACGGTCAGTTTGGAGAAATGCACTCCGCTAACATTCATCGTGGCGATTGGGTCGAGTTTGCATGCTCTGCTCGTGTCCGTACGGGTTTCCTCCTCTCCCTCCCTCAGTCTGGACTTTGCGGATGCTCATATTGAATTTCAAAGTGGCCTCCGTGTCACTTGCAGCGCGACGCGACAACGACGACGTCAAATCCAGAGTGACGGGACCGCTTCAGAGAAAGGAAGAGAGGAAACGGAGAAAAATACAGTCGCGCTGATATAAAGTGTCTGCGGCGCAACTTGGCGCCGATTGTTTAAAGGGTGAGATGATGAACGTCGGTTTCTCATGCTTCTGTGTTGGACATGGGCATGACAAGTGTACACTGACAGCATTGTTACCGCAGCAACCCATATAGATAGGTTGGCGATGTCTGGACACAAAAATAAATCCAATCTGATCACTTGCAAATGCTAGTGCAGACTGAAAGAGATCAGACTTTATATCAGACGTGTAATGAACTTCTGTTCAGAGCGTACATACCCTGCCGCTCACGCAGTGTCAGCTGGATCCAGACCCCGCGGCACCGCACAAGATAAGTGGATGTATATTCATCTGTAATCACCTGCATCGCAGGAGTCCAGTGACTGAATCCACACCTTCCAGCTAATCACAACTGAATATCCTCAGCGGCCACATTAAACACCCTACTCATCTCCAAGTTCAGAACAAAGCACGAGGATAGTGGGTAATGTAGGACGTAAAGAGGAAAATCGGCACGGCTCCAACAAATGAGCTCATTACCTATTCTTACTGGGAGATTTGGGAGATTGCTTATTTGGTTTATTTAAAGGGAAGTTCGGCCCAAAAACTCTAATATACGGTGAAACATTCTGTCATCCTTTTCTTGAATGGTGAAAGTTAAATTGCAATAGTCAAGAGCAGTAAGTGGTGTTTTGCATACAATAGCTGAAATACCCTCTGGTCCCGAGGCAACGATTACATTCCCATTTTATTACACATAAAAGTCTGAATGAGCCTAAAAGAGACAGCTCTTAAATCCCAGGTCTCACGAGGTGTCAGATTGTTCTTTGTAGCAGGAGTCATGATCGGGACAGGTTAACTTTGATTTGTCGCTCTGATCGGTGGAGCAGGAGTGTGTGTTCAATTAAATAGTTGGTGCATCAGGCGGCTGCTGCCCACGATGCACCGCCTGAATTATTTATTTCTTTTATGTTGCAAAGGTAAGGTTGGGGAAACCGGAGCAACCCGGAAGTAAACCCATCCTAACCCAGGGAGAACAGAAGAGAACCTTCTGCTGCAGGTAACTCATCCAAGAGAAGAAGCATCGGACGCAATTCTTCTTCTTTGTCCCGATGTCTTCTGAATATCAAAGGACACTAAGTACCTCAGCCGTACTCCAAACGACACAGCAATTCAGACACAAGTGGAGACGGCTGTTTATTCCCACATATGGTTGAATCCTCAGATATGAAAGACTTTGTAGGTCTTCCAGTGTGTTTCACTGAAGGCTGTGACGTCTTGTTCAGCCCAGACTGAAATCCAAACACGCACGAGAAGTTAAACTGTTCAAGCAGCAGTGTGTCGTCAGGTTGGACGTCAATGCTGTCTCCATCCTTCAGAGGAGTGGCGGGAGGCTCACATTTGAAGTCCTCATTTGAAGAAGCGAAGCCTGAGCTTCTCGATGTCTTGACCCCATCGGTCCGGAAACTAAACATGTGCACACGCGCACACGCACACACACACTTGCCTCAGGTAGTCTGCGGTGATGAATGGATGTGTGAGGACTTCACGGGGAGTGATGCTCTCAGTCGGATCCATTTTCAGGATGGCCTTCAGGAGCTCGATACACTGCTCTCTCTCTCTCTCTCTCTCTCTACAGTCAAATCCACCATCACATAAGTCATCCTCACGATCATAAAAAGCCGATCGATCGCAGTGACAGTGAAAGTTACTTCACACTTAATTCGTTCAGATCATCCAGAAATTGGGACTTGCAGCCCTCGTCGACTCTTTATTGCAATTGCGACTCACAGGAGAGCTGAATGTACTGTCTTCTTTTGCAGAGGGGAGTTATTTAGCCTGACCTCAGACTACAAGATGATTGGAGAAAAGACTACAGACATGGAGTTTGAGACTGATCTCTGACTGGTCCAAACTTGGATTTACTTTTATCAAAAAAAAAAAGAAAAAAAAAGTCAAACCATTAGCTAATCGGGCCACATTTCTGGAGAGGTTGCATGCTTGCAGATGCAAAACCTCCCACACTGCCAGTAAAGAGTATACCACTTGAATACCATTTAGAATAACACTTTGTTATGCAAATACATAGCCAGATGGCTTAAGATCTTTTAACGTTTGAGTCCTACATGACAGCAATATTAAAACCTATAGAACTCCGTCTGAATGGATGATCCTTCAAAAGACGTGTCTGTGTTCAAAAGCCCTGGTTGAAGAGTTTCACTTATTTTGGGCTCATTTTGCAGATTCTAGACGCAAAAATGTTTTTAATCAGATGCTACAAAGACGATGCTAATGCACTTCCAAAACACTCCCCGTCCGCAAATGAAGGGTTTTGAAATCTAGTAAAATTAGCTTTGGTTTTGTACAATAAAACTATTTTCCTAGAAGAAGAAAAAAGTGGTGATCTCACTAAAACAACGTGCCGAGCTGAGTTTTTTTTTTTTTTTTTTTGAAGCAGCGTTGAGGTCTGAGAAGAGAGGAGAAAGCAGTATGAGTCAGTTCTTACTTAAAGGATCTTTACGAACACGTCTAAATCTTGCTGCGATGACGACGACGTAGGTGGGAAAATGTAAATGTCAACCTCTCCTGTATGTATGACAGAAGCAAGTCGAGCTTAACACGCAGCCAATATCGCAGAAACAAATATTTGTGTGAAAAGGACGTGCGCGAAAGCTGCAGTTGTGATTACACCTCTGCAGCCAACACACAATATTACTAGAGACTTGGCAGTCTGAGTAGGAAGGAGCGCAGTGAAACAACAACAACAGCAACAACCGAGGGGAAAATATGGTGCAGAAGCAATTCAGCCCCAAACGCTCATAACACTGAAACATGAGTATTCATTTTCACCGCTATGACAATTAACAGCACGAAGGCGTCATAATGAACAGCATGCCATACAGCAATCGACAGGAAAATAAGCACAGTTAATACAATAAAGACACTCAAATGTAATACCAGTGTAAATGGTGCACATAGGGGATGGTATTAGTACGAGAGCAGAAATTAGCAGCAACATGCAGCAACAGGCAGCTGAGCACAGTTCAGTACGTACCTCAGCTTTTTGGGGGCACGTCTGCGTGACGCGTTAACACATTCGCTCCTGTGTCATTTGCAAAGCGTAGGGACTCCCTTCTCATCTCTCAGGCCCCCATTGCGTGACAACAGTTACGCTAAAAAAAAAAGGGAAACGTTTCTCCTCTCGCGTTTGTGAAAAAGATCCACGGACCCGCAAATTATTATTAAAAAACGCCGTAGCGTGCGTGCCAGACCAGTAGGTGGCAGTGTAGCTGTGAAATCAGACGCAAACACCAGGCGCCTGCACACAAATGCTTCCTTCTACCAAACGTCATCTTTCCAGGCCTCAAAACGTCGCTGTCATGTGAACGAACAACCGTAACGCGACAAAAGCTAGCTGTTTGTTTTTAAGGCGACACTGTGACGTAAACGGCCCCTCGCGTTGCGGAACCGCTGCTCCTTCCCTCACCTCCTCGCCGTGCGTCGCAGTCCCTTCCACGTGAGATGAGAGCGCAGGAGGCGAGGGAAGAGTAATGAGGAGAGAGTTGAAGCAACGGGCATTTGCACAATGAAATAAATATTCTATAAATATCCATATTCTATAGCGATGCCAATTAGTGCGGCACAGCTGCATCACATGTCCATTGTTTTGTTATAGCCTACCACAGTCTCTGCCAGATGAGCAAAACGGTGTTTATGACAACATGTATGTTTATTCACAATGTGGCATACGTACACCTCTTTAATGTCAGAGGATACACCGGTGCGTCCTCGCTCGTAGCTCCTCCGGCAAGCCTCCTCTCCCCTCGAGATCCATTTTACGAACTGAGACATCCTTCGATAATGGTGCCTCGTGATTGATTTTGTGGCTCACGGGCAAAGAGGGCCGATGTGAGAGGAGACAAGGAGGCACGAAACGGAGGAATGAGGAGAGGCCGTCGCGTGACCGCACGCACCGAACCGCGACATCTGCGTCGTGATGGTTCAGATGCAAACTCGTGTGCCGCTACGCTGTGCACAACAAGGCAAGACGTACTGTAAAGCAGTCATCAACGAGAGCTTAATGCAAACAAACAAAGGTTGAACACAACCGTGCAAAGCTACTGAGCTCATTTAATTGAAGCAGTGATCCCAGGCATCTCCGCAAAAGGCAAATTAATTTGGTCCCGAGGCAAGACTGCGTTTTCCTCCTCATGGTCCTCCAGATGCAACATGACAGAACCGTTAGCAACGAAGCTAACCTGCTGCTAAAGTGCTGCGTGACTGGCGCAGAACAATGAGCAGAGCGTGTGAAATTGTAGCTGTACGCTGCTTAACAGTGTTCCTTGGTCATGGTCAGAAAAAAAGATTATATGTATGCGTACCTTTTAAACCAAGTCAAGATTGTTTCGAACAATGAGAAGCTGTTTTGAAGAGTTGCAACTGAGCATCCGGCCCGAACACAGGTCTCAAATGATCTATCACTTCTTTTACGCTAAGTCACTGACGTAAGAGGCTTCCTGCAACTTACATTACACCCTTACACCCTTCAACTTCAACACAACCTTATCACAGCTGAGTCCAGAGGGGAGCACTTGGTAAAAGCGCCTCTGTGTTGCTGCAGCACTTTGTGTTGAATACATGCTGGAAAGTGGTCATTAGGGACTGTGGGGGGGGGTTCGCTTTTGTAAATGCGCACTGCCTCATTGAAAATCAACCTGAAATCCAGTTGATTTGTGGGAATGTGAAAAAAAAGTGTTCATCGCGGTAGCTGCAGAGCTGGTTCCACGTCGTCACTTCCTCATCTGGTTCACAGACAAACAGGCGTTTTCTTTGTTTAGCCGAACTGAATGAAACGATATCGCCAACCAGCAACATCACGCTGCCTCCTGCGGTTGTTTGTCACCCACTGAACTGTCATCATGAGGAAGCTTCTGTAGTTAGCGGCCCAGATGCCGGCGCAGGTAAATGATCAATCATGTGTAGTGAGCAGAAGAGTGGAGATTTCAGACACCGTCTGTATTAATTATAATGGTTACTGACAGGTGTGGTGACACATATCTGCAGTTTACACATCTTTCATCTCAGAAACAGAGGTGGAGTAGACAGGCCGCGGGCGGAACACTAGCTTATCTTTTTATCTTTTTAAACTTTATGTTTGATTGTTTGTTGGTCTTCCATCTTCTCTTTCCTTCCTGAACATGGCAAGTTTTTCCTCGCTGGTAGAGGATGTCGTTCACTGTTCAGATTGTGAAGCCCGATGAGGCGACGTGATTGGGATTTTTGGTGCCATATAAATACGATTGATTTGCTCTGACACAAACACGACAGGCAGATCAATAGACGTCGCGGCTGTCATAGGTGAGGCTGACGTCGCGCTAAACTGGAAAAAAGAAAAGAAGCGCGCGTTTCATTGTCTAATCGAGGTCTGTTGGTCTGTGGGCTCATGTCGGTGATTGTCCTTTGAAATCGTAGACGTCGTCATGACTTGACGCCATGTGAAGACGTTCATAACCTGAAGTCTATTCTGTCGGCTACAGATTACGGCTTTCATACAGTTTCACTACTGCTGTTGCACAGGTTTAACCCCTCTCGCATTTATAAATAAATCATAAGGTTACAAAAAGGGAGCATTTTAAGCCATCCTTTCATGTATGATTTCCTTAACATCTCTCTCGTATATGATTTCATGCCAAGGCCCTTTAATTGCGTTTGTGATTTGAGATTAAATAGGCAGCTTTGCGTCCGCGGTACGTGTTGCAGAAACGGCCTCGACAGACTGCTCAGATTTCACGCCGCATTACATTCGATCCAGCTCCGAGTTTTTCCCTGTTCCTCCTGACAGTTTTGTGGTATCGCAGGAACTTCGGGTTAGTTTTGCATCATGATTCAAATGTATCTGCAGACATCAAGAACGGACAGAAATATCAATTCAAGTCGGATCGTATTTTATAAAGCATATTTCACATGAAGGGCGTCTGGGGCCAAATGTATAAAAGTCTGTGTATATTCAGGTGTAGAGATCTGTGTGCACACAGAATGGGAAAGACGCATACGTAGGTACATCTGTTGCCACGTGTCTTTTCCTCAAACATGCCAATCATCCAGAACTGTCACGCAAGAGCACGAGTTGTCCGACCATCCCCGCAAATGTACACTTACAAACATAGTTTGGACAGGACAGTAAATACGAGGGTAACAACTCGTGCATCACAGTGAAGGGTGAAGTAAAAACACTCTCACGCTCTGCAGATTGTTATACATTTGGAAACCTGCGTGGAAAGTGGCCCTTTTTTCGCGTTTGCGCATTGGTTTTTATGTTTTGGCCCTTGGTGTGTAAAATGTATACCTGTCGTCTTTTTGCTCCAGAAAATCAAAGTAGAACATGCTCCCGTTCCTCGTGTCAGATGCTCCAGTGTCAGCTCAGCGAGTAATGACTGCAGCATAATGAGAACACAACTTTTGAAAAGTTCAAATTGAATACGCTATTTAGGGGAGAGAAAAGAAATAGATTTCGGGAGGGAAATTGGCAGATTTTACGATACCGATTATGTTTATTGGGGGTCAGAAGAAATTAAAATTACACCGTACAGCACGAAATGGATTTTATTTCTTTTTGTCTCTGACAATTAATAAAACAAAAAAAAATAATAATGAACTGAACTGGATCCTCTTAAGAAAATGACAAAGTCTCTATCTCTAACCACATGTTTTAGATTGACTTTTCTGTTAAAATTGATTTATGCGTCAGGATGTGGATTCAGTTCATTTTTGGCATTTTCTTCTGCGGGATGTGGGGAGGAGCGGCTGTGCAGGCTGCAGACCCCCTGCTGACCTGTGTAAATAATAATTTTACCTTTATGAATAAACTCTGATGAAAATGTTTTATTTTCCAAGTGCTTGTGGATGCATTATTGTTGTTGTGATTCATGTATGTGAAACCCACCCTGAGGGAGCAGCGGGCAGCGTACCATGCCTGTGGACCAGCTCCAGATCTTAGCCAGTGCCTTGGTCAGGGGCACTGCCTGACTAGAAATAAGGTATATTTATTTAAACACTACTCGCGTATCCTAGGATGACTGTGCGCCTCATCTTAAGCGGCAGCTAAGCACAATTGGAAATAGCAAATTAGTCAGTAAAATAGCGTCTATCTTCGCTTTGAATAGTTTAAAGCAGAGTTTAAAAATAGCCTCCATGAAAAAAAAAAGGGAGTGAAGCGGCTGTGCATCCACACAGGCTCTATTTCACACATCTGGCAAGAACAAAAAGAAAGAAGAAGAGGCTCAACTTCTTAAGTAAACTTGAGAAGGTTAAATCTCTTCGTTCTTGCCAACTTTTACAGAGGGGCAGTGAAGAGCAGCCCGACCGGGAACATCACAACCTGGCAGGGTTTGAACAAGGCCCAGGACAGGAAGCTGGCTGCAGCGAGTGATTAAAACTGCCCAGAACTCCACTTGTATCCTTCTACAGAGCATCAATGCTATCAGTGAGGTGAAGTGTCTGCACGGAGCTCAAAGGATCCTAAATGACAACACCGCCCCAGCTGCAGTCCGTTCACCCTGCTGCCATCTGGCAAAAGATACAGAAGTATCCGCTGCCGCACCATCAGACTACGGAGCAGCATCTTCCGTCGGGCTGTGAGACTCCAGAACTCATCCTCCATATTCCACCATAACTTTTTTTTTTTTTTTTAAAGGGACGACAACTCACATTTCTTTGTTCAACCCTGTCTTGCAAACTGCTATATTCGTAGGTTGAGGTTATCTGCTGATTTGGTCAATTGCCGTTTGCTCCAGTGGGAGGTGAGGCGCCGTAAAGGCCAATCCAGCAGTATCGGCGCCAAGAGTGGCTGCGTTTCTGACGCTCTGGCGTCTGCGTTCTACAGCTCAATGCTCCCTAATATTTTTTGTCACTTAGTTTGGTAATGTCACACTCATACGAGCCTCTCTAAAATCAGCCCCTTCATTCATGTTTTCTCTGGCTTTCCGCTTCCCCATTATAACCCCTGA
Source organism: Spondyliosoma cantharus (assembly GCA_900302685.1). Taxonomy (NCBI): domain Eukaryota; kingdom Metazoa; phylum Chordata; class Actinopteri; order Spariformes; family Sparidae; genus Spondyliosoma; species Spondyliosoma cantharus. The sequence continues at coordinate 14,244 of OMLP01014013.1, forward strand.
AAAAGCTAAAATGTAATCACACACAGGCACAAGTTTTATTTCCATTATGGTATGAATGACAGCCAGGCAGAATAAAGATTAATCCACAACAATCAGCCGTCTGCATTGTGAGCCTTTACATCAATGAGTCGTCCGCGCTGTTCAGTTTTTATAGTGGTGTTCCCAAAAGATATTCGAAAACCACGTTTATTTGAGCCCCATTACCGGGTTTTTATCACAATATAAAGATTATAGTCGAGTGCACATGTTGGCAGTTGATGCTTTTACTGAAATAAACGTGCAGGACTGCAGCGGATACTCTTATTAGTACTCCCACTACTTAGCAGTGGTCTTTCTGTTTCTTCATAAAAGAGCTGTACTTGAATGCTTCTATTTATTTCATTCTTCCTCTCATGTAAAAGGCTTTGAATGACTCTGTTCATTAACATTTCATACTTCATACCAGTGCTGCCCCTGGAGGCTCTTAAGGTGGTGCAGTACACAGACTCATTATTTGCTCTTTGTCAACTGAGACTTCATTAAAAAACCTAATTACAGATTTTAATTAGAATCCTTGGATTATAGTTTTATATTATCAATATAATAATCACATGGACTTCTAAGCCCCTGTGTTAACTTATTGTCGGCGTAGCAACATTTAAAAATCTGATACATGCAAAATAATCCTTTTTCATTGAGAAATAAACAGCACAAAAAAACATGTACAACCTCTTTAATTGGTAATCAGCGTCTTTCATTATTTGGTGATGTTTTAGTTGAAGGAGAGGTAAATCTTAAGAATTGATTTTTTTTTTTTTTCATAGCAGAGTGCTGAGGATTGATTGAGCCGTCTACTGTATAACCAGGTGGCAGCAGAACAACTGGCTTACAACATAGCATTTCATGTCATGCCTTGATACCAAGTTACAGCTGTTGGCTTATTATTACGGTGACATAACATGCGGTGGTACGACGGTTATTAATGTTATTTAGCCACAACACTTTCTCACTCCCACCTTGAATAAAAAAATTACAAAAATTACAACAAATGACTTTTTTATTGTTATTAATTGTCCTGGTTTGGGTTTTTGGTTTAGCTAGTTGCTGTTTTATTTTGCAGTTCTGTCTCTGTCATGCTTTTATTTTCTACTTCCTGTCTTTGTGTTCTTTCCATCTTTTTTGATTTCCCTATTATTCTTCCCTTCCTTATGTTTTTAACTCTGTGTTTTTCCCTCTTTATTTGTTTGTTCGTCTGTTCTGTTTCCCGTGTCAATCCTGGATTCTTTCTTCTCCGGTCCTGTTTTATTCCCTGTTAATCAGTTTCCTTGGATCTGCCTCCTGCCTGTTCCTTCTGTTTTTGTTGCCGGCTATTTGATGGTCTGTTAAAACTTGCTATTATGTTCTTTAACCCGCCTGCCTCCTCTTGTCTTGCGTTTGGGTCCAGCATAGGGGTGCTTCGAGAAGTGACTCTGGAGATGTAACAAGAGTGTAGAGCTTAGAGGCTCCACAAATAGATACATGACCTCATCACTATGCATCCTTCAAACAACTGTATTACTATTAATAGCAATATTTTCCATTCCTTTCAAAATAATTACAGCTACTAACCAGATCAAGGTCTTATTGACAGCAGGCAGCTGTGCTCATAATGCCTTTATTCACAGGGGCGGCTAGAATCAACAAAATATTAAAGTTCCTCATAGCCAATTTAAGTTATAATGTCAATAATACGGCACCCTGACCCCTGACATGTATATCTGCTTTTCCCATAACGAACCCTTATTTATTTGTTGGATTAGGTATCTGTGGTTTTGAATTAATGAGCTTCTTATTAAATACGATTGTATTGGAGCCAATTACAAGGCAAACCCTTTTAACATTACACTGTAGTATTTTTTTGACAGGTCAACCTTTTCGCCGCCATTGTATAAACGTATTCAGAGGCATAATAGTCACCATGGATAAGTGGTTCAGCGAGGTCAAATTACTCTCGGCCACAAGTGTTCAGCGCCATCAGAAAGTTGATTGGTTCACCGTGTGCCGCTCTTGGAAGCAATAATCTAATCCAAGGATTTCGGCGGTACAAATCAGACAATTGTAAGTTTACCAAAAATCACACTGAGCCACGCCGTGTCCACTGCTAACATGAGGGTAGTCTCCTGTGAGACAGTCCGTGGCTGGCTTTAACCACTAATTTCCCCTATCGTGCCACGAGTGTGTCGGCCTCTAATGTGATGAAACCAGCCAAGTGCAGAACACTGTATCACGCTGGCAGTGTGCCAGAGATAACACTGCGAGGCCAGCTGAGACGCTTACCCCTGTTGCAGAATCTCTTAAGAAAAGTCAAACACACCCTGCATTTCTGCGCACAGACAGCCAACCATGCTGATAAGCGCCGAGACTTTAACACCGCTGCATATTTTAAAGCAGAATTAGAGGATGAAGCAGCTGAGGACGTGGACGCCTGGGGTGTCGGGGCAGGGCCTGCCGGTGGTCTGTCAGGGTCCAGGTAGCTTCGCCCTGAGGGCTACAGATGATCCAGCGAGGTGCATGAATTGTTGCTTTGTGCCAACACGGATCCCCCTGATGAGGTGTTTCTGACCCGCAGCGTCGTCTTTCAGATACAGACAGCCATGAATATAACAGGAGGCGAAAGGGTAGTCATCACCTGATTATTCTGCGCTGATCACCTGCACCGAGGGGCTCCTGACTGATCTTCTCTGGGATTCGGAAGAACAAAATCGACCTAGAAAGCAAACAGCTTAATTGTAATTCTTCCCGTCTCCAGTCTTCCCTACTTCCTGTTTTATATACCCCACAAGTGTTTGCGTCTCTTAAAAAAGGCGGTTGCTAATAAGTGGCTAAATGACACTACAGAGGCTGTTGGGAACATCATTAGACTGTTGCTGCAGACTATTCCAACTCTGACTTGTCAACTAGATCAATTTACAGAGTGTGTATAGTGTCGTAAGACACTTACTGTCTGTGTTTAAGATTATAAAAGTGATGTTGGCTGTGGAGATTATCCTGCCGAACGTGTAAGAATCGTAAACTTGTTTGCAACAGATTTTGTTTTCTGCAATAATCACAAATCCCCTCGAAAGATCTCACATACTTTTTGTGGAGGGAGCCTGGGCGAGGCTAAGTTCCCTCGTCATCCCTGCTGCTCTCTTTTTACGTTTCGTGTTGCGACCTCTAGTGGCCTCAGTAGTTTTGACAGGGGGCAAAGGAGGAAGTCACACGATGGGAAAAAACTCTGTGTTTACATATTTTAGTTCATGTAACGCACTGTACTCCAACATAGCTTAAGACACAGATGTATTCTAACCTTCTTAACCTAACCAGGTAGTTTTTAAGGCTGTACGTAACCAAACTGCTGCTGTTCCACAGCTTCACCAACAATTATTTGTTAAGTTTGGTTTCCGTATTGCTTTGTCATGTCAACAGTTTTAAAATATTACCCCGTGTGCTAGTAGTGGGACACCAAAAAGACAATAAAATCCTTATTACATATGCACCCAGACAACCACAATGAATACATCCTCAGATAAAATTAATTTAGAGAAGCTACACACCTATTAGCATAATCATTAAATTTAACCAGCATGCAGCACCTGATGTGATATTGCTTTATGAATGTAAAGGGAACATTGCTTGTTGTCATGTTTAACTAACAACACAATAACGTCTGATTATAGCAATTAGATGTCGTCGGGATGAGACGGTGACAGATCTTGACGACGTGCAGAGATGCTGCAGGGCATCGTATCATTTCATGCATCCGATGCTGATGAATAGGACAACGTCCCAACAAAGCCGATGGCGGTGATGTTAGTATGCGCGCGATCACGGCTTAATAAAGTGAGGAATTACTCAACGGCACTTAAAATATCCCGGAAAGGCAACTTTTCAGGAGCTCTTAAGATAACAGTTGAAAGGTTCAAGGTCTCAGCTTTGTGACGCTGCATATTTCCGATAGCACTGCAGGTTATTAATGTAAATGATCACATAAAGAGACTGAGGATTATCTTTGCCCGCGCAGGAACATTTAATCCTGAAAAATTCAAATTCCCCCCAAATTCGGCGATATGACGTAATGCCTTTAACAACACACCTGTATACGCAGGTAGCTGGCAGATTAACATCGGTCTTGGTCACACCTGCGCAGCTCGTAATTGGGCAATCAATTCTACCTCCAACCACTCTATAACAAATGACGTGCTATTTTTTTTTTTGTATCTGAAAGCATGATTATGCAAGTGTGCTTTCAATCACCCTGTGCTCCCTCCGCTTTGCTGATACTTCATTTGTATGCAGCCACTTTCATTGCTTGCCCCTAGGAGAGCAGAGGTCCATATAATAGTTATTCCAAGAGCTCTGCTTTGAATATTTCAAAGGGATGCAACACATCTCAGAGAAAATTCAGATCAGTACAGATGGATTAATCAATGCTTTGGTATTTCACAAAGGAAGCCTGCATTAAGTTCAAAGGGGGGAACTTGTTAGCCAAACACACATGGGGGATGCTGTATTATCTTCGGCTCCTCTGCAGCCGCAGTCTGTGCTTCAGGTATTGACATTTTTATAGACTCGTCCGTATTGATCTGTGTAAGATGCAGGGGTGTTTAATTGAAGAACGGGGTCTTAATAACAAGGAAAGGCGGCTCACACTACGGGTTGTCTCCGTCCACGTCGCCCTGCAGTGCCGAGCACACAGGAAACGGAGCTAAAAATATGAAATAAGGACATGTCTTCCCTCGTATGTATCGTCCCCAGAGACTCACCTCTCAGCGCTTAACTGAGATCCTGCGCTTAATTATGCATGTGATATGTTGTCAGAGGGATTGTCTCTTAAGAGTGCGATGCAGCTTTTCCCCTGTCGTCAGAAACAGAGGAAATGTATTAATTGCCCGAATAAGAACTCCCTCCGACGTCTCTCTGACATGTGCTGGTTCTTCTACACTGCTGGATGAAATGAAACATCCAGCCGACTGTGTCTGGAGCAGGGGTTAATGCAGATGTTTATCATCGCCGACAGCGTTGGCTGGTATTGTTTACACCCTGAGACTCTGTGTGTGTGTGTGTGTGTGTGTGTGTGTGTGACAACAATAGAAACAGGGAAATATGGTGATTTTACTAAAAGTAGCTGATTACTTTTTTTTGAAAATGTAGCATGTGAGTGGTTACATGCATTGCAAAGCTAACGCTTTATGTTTCTCGTTACAACAAAAGAAGTAATCAGGGTACTCGTAACCCCCATTTAGTCATAGATTTTCATTAGAACAGGTCAGGATATGAAGTTATACTAAACTAATACGTATTTCCATCATCGATTTATCTGTCAACTAATCTCAAGGTTAATCTGTTGATCGTTTATTCTCACAAATGTCAAGAAAAATTGTGAAAACTGCTCAGAAATGCAAATTTGTCATATTTCTGCTTGGAAAAAAACGACAGAAACAACAAAACGATCATCAAACTAGTAGGTTGTAGCACATTTGCTCATGTAGCAGAAGACTAAACGACGACTCAAAGGACGTCAAATTTTGCTTTTGACTTATGGCAAATGATTCCTCTCTCGTCGGTGTTGACAAATGCAATAGAGAATTACAGAATAGCAGGTTCAGAAGATCTTTTCATTTCATTGATCTGCGTCCCTCCGCTGACATTTCTGTCTTACCGAATTCTGAGGCTCGGTACTGAACGAGCGAGAGGTCATTCTGTGAATTTATTTTTGCCCACAGTTAGCTGACCTCCGTTTCAGGTGAATATCAGCGTGTCGGGTTTTCTTTTAATCTTACAGATAAAAACAACAGGGCTGGGATTATGACTGCCAGTGAGTGTCTGACGGGATCTATCGACGTGGTAAATTTCATTTTGTTCTATATTTCATTTCTGTCTTTTGATTGGGAGTTTCATGTCGGACTGCAGAAAAAGAAAAAAAAAAAAAAAAAAGAAAATCCTTCCTTTGATAAAAGTGGAAAAAAACAGTTCAGGGCCCGTCGCTTTTCATGCTAAAAAAAAAAACATTTTACCAGAGAACTGATGTCTGATTAATTTGACCTTCATTGTGTCACGCCTAACAGACACAAGGAGCGCTTCTCTCTCTCCATTTTTTTTTTCTTATCTCATTGTGTCGCAAACCTGTGCCTCTAATTTGTAAACACTCCCGAGCAATAAACCCCACAATAGTCTCCCCGTGTAAAGAAAGGAACACATTTATTTCTATATCAAGTGCAAATCATGTGTATTGAAGTCATTTCAAAGGCTATGACAGCCTTAGAACTTATGAAGCCCCCAAACAAGATTGCGGTGTACCTAGGGCGCAGAGTCAGATTTAGTACTCCGAACACGTCATACTGGAGCACAACAAGGCTGCCGAGCCTGAATGCTTAATTTGCGGCCAGTGGGATGCTTTATCCAGAGATATAAACAAGTGCAGGCCCTATTGCATGCGCCGTCACGTGGGGTGCGCATGGGCTGAATTGTTAAACAGTAGACGGAGCCTCCTTGTTAACCCCCAGAGCCAGATTCCAAGCATTCATTCAAGAAAGACGCCAGACCTTGAGCATCGAGTTGTGCATAGCAATTGAAATCATAACTCTGAGGATCCGGGCAGAGCCGCGCCGCAAGTTTTTCATTATCTTTCGACTCTTTGCATCACAGCAGCAAAACCCCGTGAATCTAAACGGCCCTAGATCGAAAAATGAAAAGCCGCAATTAGTGGGACAAGATTCTCGCGTTGGCGTCCGGTTAATTGCGATTTCCTGCAACTAGGAACACGAACTGTTAATTAATTGTTCTGATAAAAGCCTTCTCTATCGGTGCTTTATTTGCTTGTTGTGTGAGGGCGTCTCAAAGTCTCCGTACGCAGGCGGAGAAACCAGAGAAAATCTTTAATGTATCCATTATTATAACAAGCCTGTGGAGTGTGATTAGTATAGATTATATAGGCTACGGGCCGGAGGGCGTTTCACCATGATTCATGTGATTATCATACATGTCGCTGACCTTCTCTTAATGCTCCCACCTGTTTGATTCAGAACTGGAAATATTCCTGTGACTTTGCACATGGTGCCAGATTGTAACACTGTTATTCAGTACACGGCGCAGGTGGATAAGGGGGCGTCAAAATCACCAGCTGCTTTTCGGGCAAAGAGGGAAAATAAGTAAGAACGTCACAAACTTGTACTTAACATTTTTCTTGTCATGCCCAAAACTCCAGAAGGGAAATATTTTTATTCACAAAACTGCACAAAGAACGACATGGTATCGGCAAAAAAATATAATCTACCATATTCTTATACAGGGACCTAACATTTTGAATTGATGAATTCATCTTAAGCACGACTTGAAGTGCCTGCGCCATGTTTCTTTGACTCATTGAAACACTTTGCACAATGATGGAGTCGCATGGAGGAGGTCGGGGTGGATGATGGGCGCAGAAACCAGTCTGTGGTTTGGTTCAGCCAACAAAAGCACTCCGGTGAAGGTCAGCAAAAGGCTTTTTGAGGTTTGTGAGATGGAGAAAAGATTTAATCTAAAGCACTTTGGGTAAGACTTGAGAAATACTGGCAAAATGTAATGCTTAGGATTCGCCTACACGGACAGGATTTTTTTATTTTTTTTTAAACTCGTGCCGCACACTTTGTTCATGAATCCTAGAGATTGAAAGATGTCGCTTTTTTCTCAACCTGCAGTGATGAACATGTAAAATGAGTCACTTGATCAATTGATATAAAGTCAAACATTCACCGTTTACATGTGAACAATTAAAAACCACGTGCCAAATTAAGTGAACAGCCAGTGATATTGAAAATTCTCAACATTTCTCACAAAGCACAGATGCCGGTTATGTAACTCGATGGAGGAAAGGGAACTCATTCAAAGTCATTGTTCAAGAAACGTCCTTTTTTTTTTTTTTTTAAACGTTCTCTGGGATCCAGGCGGGCTGACTGAAGTGAAAGCGGTTGTCATTTCTGGGTCATTCCGCTGAGCCGACGAGGACACGGAGAAAAACCTCAATTAAAGATAGCTTCCATCGTATTCTGTCAGTCCGTAAACGCTTCTGCACCAACACAGACAGTTTCTGAGTGGAAAAAAAAAAGGGGTCTTCAGTACAAATAACACTGAATTATTCAGCCTGCGTGCGATTCACGTGGAGTTCAGTACAGTTTGAGCACGTGCCCGTCTACTGTCTGTCTACAGCTTGTTAAAGCACCTTTTAATAATTCAAATCGGAGTGCAGAGAGATTTATTGTCCGACATGTCTTCAGGACCTTAACTGCATTAAAACTGTAGCGTGTACAACAAATAAACCCTCGTGGAAGCGTTTTTGTAACATTCACCGGGTCGCTTCCTGACCAGTGCACGTCTGTCGTGTTGCATATTCGCTGTTGCTTGAGGATGAAGGACATGAGTGCAGCGTTACAACATTCCTGGGCATCCTGTTTGGCTGCTTGGAGGGCTGTTCGCTGTGCAATCTGGCTCTGCAGGACATCATTCACCCCCAGAAATGCGTGTGCAGGGTTTCGAATCCAATCAAAACCTTACCTTCTAATTTTTTTTTTTTTTACTAATCAGCATGCCTTCAACCAGACAGAGCGGAAAAATACAGCTGGTGTTGAACTTGGCTGGAATTTAAAAACCTGCATATCTTCCAGGGCGCAGAACTGGACACACCACCGGCTTAGAGGAGACATGGCAGCACACCCCACTGATCCGAGCCCTATCCATGTACAATGGATGCGCTGAATGTTAAATGCGGACACATTAAAATCATTTCCTGGCTGCCTTCGCGCGCCCCGATAGTGCCGTTTCTTTTGATGGCGCGTTCAAATTCAACCAACCTCTGCGTGCGACAAAAAGATGTGCGGCTCCACATTCAGGACACTTCACTGTCCATCGCAATGTGACAGAAAATGTCGCGCGTACGAGGCTGGAAATGGAAGGACATGAAACCGATGTTCTGACTGGAGGCTTTTTTTTTTTTGTGTACTATCGTTTCAATTTTAATGTTTAAATTTCCGTCCTTATCCTGCTTGTTCAGAGTATTTAACAGCGCGCTGGTTTCACTTTAACGCTGCGAAACAACATCTGGGTAAATCAGATGTTGCAGAGTCGTGGGTGTATGAACAAGAGTGTCGAGTTTAATACCGGGTCCACATATTAAAACGTGAAGGTGGCCTCGATTTCCATATTCATGACCTCCAGCGCGTATCTCGCAGGAAGCGGCATATTCCCGTGTGTGACTCCAAGGCTAGAACCAGCGTGGCGGGGTGGGCACTCAAAGTGGCTCTTAAGTGTAGTTCCAGAGGTGGTGGATGTGTTGAGGGTGTTGTTATAGTTACCATTCGCTGTTAAAGCTTCACGGCTCCCACTCGCGCAGGATTGATAGAATAGAATAGAAGAGAATTACTTTATTGATCCCAGACTGGGAAATGATTTTGTCACAGCAGCAGTGGGTCCGCAAACAAAAGAAAGAAAAACACTCTGTACATAACACAAATAGAAAGCAAAATATATACAACGTATGTACACAGTGCAAACGATACTATAAACAATAATAATCTATACAACTATACAAGACATAAACAATTCTTTTGAATGTGCAATAACAGAGCCACAGGTCATATAAATAGATAAATAGACTTAAAAGAACCTAGAAGATGCAGATGTTAACATGTTACAACGGAGTACGCTGTACTTTCTATTTGTTCACCTTGAGTGTTTGAATGTTTGAAAAGATTGCAGTGCTTTAGCTTATGTTAGCGCACGGGACGGTCTTTTTCTTACTCCCAACATTTCAAAAGCGGCAGCCCGGTCAGCTGCTCAATTCTTCTAAGTTTCACCATGTACCTCAAAGCATCACTTCTTGAAGCACCTCTCGGAGTCAGCGTCAGGGGTGGGAGGAGAGATCGGATGGGTCATACACTTTCCTTCCAAAGACCAGGGTTTGTGTCCTGTTTGTGACCAAGAATCAAGAGCGATTTCTTTTCTAAGTTATGTTACTTATGTAAGTCAACGTCACGTGACGTGGTTGCAGACATGTTTTACCCAAAGTACGATCATTTCCTGAACCTCGCCAAACCACAAAAAACATTGTTAACAGTCCAAATAAGTCATAATATGCAAACTGTTTGTCAGCAAGCTTTATTCTGAAAGTCTAACCAGACGTAGCATATAAGGTTTTTTATTGCTAACCTGACCACGGAGCCCTTCACATGCAAAACTGATGCTCGAGGGGAAGGTAGAAACAAAACGAGTGTTTTATCATCAGTCAAGTTAGAACCAGTCAGATGGAAGAACCTAATTCAATGGATGGAAAGATATATTGTTTAAAATGTAGAATCTTTTAGCTGTAAATAATTGTTGTGTATCATAAAACGGCAATTACATGGGAATTATTTGAACTCCGCATTTATCTATATTAAATTGTGTTTTTGACACCACAGAGGACAACTTTGAGACCGCATCAGTAAACGGTGCTCTGATCCTTCTTAAGATTTGTTAACTACGATGTCCGGCAGTCACTTTCGGGTGTCACAACAGAAATCCATCAAGTGCTTCACCGAGAAAAAAAAACGCGCATTTAACCGACAATTATCTTCAGTTACAATCACAGAGGTGCTCGCCGTAACCGATGGCCGTTGTTAATCAGCGGGAGCCTGTCGGTGGCGCGGTGATGTGAAAGTGCACATCTTGAAACGGAATAATTTGCAGGGAGCGACATCACTTATCCGGGTGCCCTGCTGTCCATAAAGAGCAAGTAATTCATTACTGTCACCCTTAAAGTACATAGCCCTGATTGCTAATGTGAGGACACAATCACCATGAGAGCCGAGCGTGTGTTCCGGGGCGCGCACGGCATTCGCAAAACAACCGAGGTGTTGTTGTGTTAGAATAATATATGACTCGACATTTTATCCTAAACGCCACGATTGACTGCGCGTGTCATCTTGTTCTTTTAAGGTGTATAAAATGCTGATGTGTTTGTCGGAAAAAATCTAATATTAGAGATCCGATCCTGAGGCGACGGCTCTCCCGCGGTCTCTGCCGACGTCAACCCCCGGCCTGACAGCCGTGTAAAATATCTGTTTACATTATAGCTCGACAACAATGTGCTGACATCCCCCCCGTTTCCCATGTGACCACATGAAATAACCCTGTCAAAAACATATTACGATCCATACT
>OMLP01014013.1:31040-45512 GCA_900302685.1 Spondyliosoma cantharus
ATGACCACCAGTTGTGATAAGCTGCTTTCATGGTCAACCTACATGATTGCTATTCTAAAGAAGAGTGATTGTTGTCACAGAGTCGCTATCATGGCTGTAGACTGTTCGTTTTGTTACTGCTGGTTGTGAAACAGTGGAGATCTATGACGTGCAAGAATAAGCTACATCAGGCTGCGGATACACAGGTAATATTTGCTGGTATGACACGTTGGTTTTAATCTTTAAATGGGATTTATTGGAAATAAGAAAACAACATAGCCAGTCTATCAGCAGCCTTATCCTTTAATACACAGTATTCCCAGTCCTTTGTTACTGTCTCTTATAGGGTAGTACTGCCAAGTGGCAGAGCACAGTATGTTTTTTAACACCAGGCAAGCTAAGCCAGCAGAAACAGTGTGTGAGAGAAATGGAGTTGGATCAAAAGAGAGTCACTGAGCACATTTTGGAGAAAAAAAAAAAAAAAAAAAAAAACCCAAATCCAGTTTGTTCTCCAGTCCATTCCAAATCATGTATCACGTCTGCGGTGACACCCCTGCTCCGCACCTGGTCACAATATGTTGATGCCGCATATGCCAGGGGTTTGTTGTGTGTTATTTAAGGTCTGCCAAGAGGTACACAGAGGGGAGTGTGTGTCATCACTGCTGAATCCAGAACCACTTGTTTCACACCGCATAACAAACCTGCCACCCCCTGCAGTGTGTGCTGATCCAGCTACAAAGCACTTTCTTCCCGGCTGCTGCACAGAGCACTTGAGGCGCCTTTTTTGCGCCGACAGCCATCAGACTTCAGACTGTACGCTGCTTCCTGCCCGGCTGGCCCCAGCCTCCGCCAAGCCACGAGGGTGCTGAAGCAGGATGCGGCTGCACATCCTGACTATCATGGACTCGTCGTGCTCATGGCTGCCCCATGCAGCCCTGCCTACACGAGGCGTGCGCTTTTAACGTGCATGTGCATGCGACTGTTAAATGAACCGTCGCGTATGTGGTTTTTCCGTCTAAATTAGGTTTTCTCCATATATTAATGGACAGAAAAATGTATTTTCTGAACACACCTTCCGGACACACTTCGGCTAATTTGCGAAAGCTTCCTGCAGAGCTGATAATGAGAATGATAATGGGACGAGTTTTGCAAATGTTATGCAATTTTCTCCCCACATGTGCTCTTTTCATGCTCTATTTCTCCGTTATGTAATCTTTATTTATTACACGTTTTCTTTCTTTATATATTTTCACCTTTTTGATGCAATAACATTCAACGTGTTGCCGATGCTGCTGCTGCTGCTGCTGCTGCTTCGACGCTTAGTGTAGAGTGGAGTGCTTGCAACAGTCCAATTCACGCACGGCTTACTTGAATGTTTCATCATCTGATCGTCATCTGATCTATATCGTCAAGGCTTCAACAAAGAACCAAGCTGACTCCTCACCAGACGAGCTAAATTTAATGGCAAAGAACACAGCTAATGACTCCAGGACACAAACGCAGGGCATCCGTTTGCCGTAGCAGTGGGAATCGACATGAAAAACGTATCCCTCGCGTCGGCATCAGTCATATTTACCGTGCTGCTCCCAAACGGCTCTCGGGGACATTCTTGCAGGTGCCACCGGGTGCCTCTGCAGATTACCTCTGCAAGTGTCATGCAGAACAATTCAGATTCAGATCGCTATCCCATTTGCTCCGAGAAATTCCCCTTTGTTTACTTAAAGCCCAATTCTCGGAGCAAATATTTACAGTCGGTTAATAACTGGAGGCTGTGATTGACGTGCATCATTTAACACTCCTCATTTGACGCCTGCACGGTCCATTGCAGGCATATGATGAGTTTGATGTAAAATGGCACCGGCAACTGCATCTCACAACCTCACTGAGCGATCACACTGAATTATAAATACCTCCGCTTTTATTTGTAGACCTGCTTGGATTTATAAGGTTCTTATTTTAGCCTTAATAGTGTATCTGGGTTGTTGTTGTTGCATTTTCATGTTTGACTGGTATGATGTCACTACAAATATGACATGTCATCTCAGCCCAAAGCACATGTCTGGCGTGAGGGTAAAAGAATGAATAATGTAAATACCCACCCATGTGCAGAAGTACAAAAATGCCTACATGTGTGAACTTGTGTGTGTTTGTGTGGTTTATATACACTCTAACACATATTGAACAGTGAGTCAAGAAAGTCAATGAGCCAATTCAGGTTTATTTGTATTTCCCAGGACCTCATGCAATGTCTCAAAGGGCCACAGGGCCACATTTTCAATCTCTCAGTCAATTTGATCTATTTCAGACCAGTGACTCGCATTAAAGATTTAAACATCCAAGTAACTCACAAAATATAGTAAAAGTATGCATGCATACAAAGTGGTGGAAGGAGAGCTTTCACTGAAGTAAAAAGGTTGTATAACCACAGAGCAGAAAAAGCCCTGCATTCAAAAATGTACTTAAAGGGCAATTCCACCAATTTTACACATTAAAGTGTCTTTACGGGTCGTAGTAGAAGTACTACTGCATATGTGTAAAAAGTAAAGCCATTTGTGGCTCCAGAGCAAGCTGCGTGAAATCTAATAAATTGCTGCCAGTTGCATTGTGGGTAGTAGTGAAGGAAGAGGAACGCGTGGAATAAAAAGAAAATGATAACTGTGGTTCTGCTGGATCGGTGTTGATGATTTGTTTATAGACTGTCCATAAGGAGCCTAACAGTGTTATAAGGCTGCAATGCTAGACCAGTGGACTGTTTGTCAAAGCCTGGTGCCTACATTACCCACAATGCAATTTAGCCACTGAGCGCTATCTTTATATTATAGATTACATTCAGCTTACTCTGGAGCCACAAAATACTTTATAGTTCTTTTTTTCACATGTGCAGTAGTACTCATGACATGTAAACACACTTAAATGTGTAAAATCGGTGGATCTACCCTTTAAAATAATTATTTATCTACATGTGTGTGCGTTTCCTAGATGCCGAGCTGATAAAAGCATGGCTTGTTTTGTTTCTTTTGTACCTGGAACTGCCAGGTACCGTAGCTTGTGAATCTCACAATAAAGTCTTATCTTAATCTAACACAATACATTGTCATTTATATGTTTAATATAGTTTGTGTTATTGAGCTGAATATGTGTGAAAACAGCTCGGTCTCTCCCAGGGTCACGCAATAACAAACATGCTGCATCCAGTTATATTTTCAAAATAAAGGCACCAAAACTACTTGGCTAGGTTTAGAAAAAGATCATAATTTAGTAACTTTTACCTAAAAATAGTCACCACTGCTTGTTGCCTCACACACAACTCAAACCCAAGTCTCCTGGGTGAAAGTCCTATGAGAATCCACCCGACCTCCGGTTGATTGGCAGGTCTATTACATGCTTCGGAGTGAGACTAGGCTGAAAGATAGAGTAAAATGGAAATACACAGATAAAGTGCGAGCGGGCCTACATTAAAAAATTGTGCTTCAGTCGCGCTCTTGAGTGAATGTACTAGCTTACTTTCCACCACTCTAAATACACCGGGCCACAGTGCAAGCATCGCAATTAAACACTCCAGCATCAAATGCACAAAACAGCCTCGGTCGCATGTACAGCCTGTGCCGCTGTTCGGACGGATGTAGCAGTGAATCAATTATACCGTTCTCTCCCTTATCCAATCTGCCACATACCTTTATACATAAGGTTGCTTATCACCGCCTCACATGTGGGAACATTTATGCTGAGAAAAAAAAAGAAAACCTCCCTCGTGTCGCATCGTTGTAAATGACTGTAAGTCTGTTTACGCCATGCGAGCGGTACAGTGAGCCCTGAACTGAAGATTCACCCAGGTGTTTCACCTTGTGTGTATATCTGCATTGATTTCCCTTGAAATCCTTCCTGTGGATGGATAGAAGACGATAACATGTGCTATAAAAACCTGCAGCTTGCCACACGTACGACGAGCTCAGCCTGCAATGTGTTTTATTCACGTTTATTCCCCAAGCAGTTGCAGGGGTAGAAAGTTAAAAATGCACCTGACATGTTCCCAGCTGTCATTAGGAGGCCAAGCACTCTTTGCTTCACCCACTTTGCCCTCTTTGGAGACAGTTTTTTTCAACCCACTTGGTAAAAAAAAAAAAAAAAAGCCACTTATGTGACAGCGATGCGATGAGTGGGAGTGTTTTCGCTTCTTGTCCGCGAATATGTTAAGGTTCTTTCTGGTTAAACCTGTCTGAGCTGATATTTCTGTAGATGAAATATTAATCCCAACAGTTGAGAATGCGCATGACATGTTAGGTAAAGGGGGCTGAGTGCACCAGAGGATATGAGGTGAAAGATACTATAACTGTCAGCTGGCAAGGTTTTCTCTAACCTGAAAAAGAGGCCAATTATCGGTGCCTCTCCAGAACTAGCTTACTGTATGACTGACACATAGGCTTGCTCTCTGATCTGTCGCGTGGTTAAAGTGGCTATAATTGAACAAAACAGCGAAGTGTAATGATAATGTGAAAGCCACGTGACGAAGTGAAAGTTTTCTTTGTAGAGAAGAAACCGCACGGAGAGTTATTATCGGAAACTGGAGGCAAGCGGCTGTTTCAGGTGAAGAAGCTTTAAATACTCACTGTACACTCGCTCGGCATCAAACAGCAGACGCATTTAGCAACTAGGTAGTCACACAGCGGAGCATTTGCAGCTAAATATACAGATGTTTCATTCAGGAGTTGGTGGAGGCCATAAATAAGAAGACAAAATAAGTGCTAGTCTTATTTACAACTTGTTGCTACTGTCTAAAAGTGGCAAAAAAAAAAAAAAAAAGATGTTTTTGAGATGCCGTTTTAACGTCTGTAAGCCTGGAACCCTTTGTTAATCTTAGCATGCAACCATTGTTTGAGATGGCGTTTCAACATTTGTAAGGGTCAAACCACTTGATAATGTTGACCAGCGTTTGAGAGGCCGTTTATCTGTAAGCGTGAGACCGACGACCCGCATGATGAACGTAAAAAACATCATTAGCATCCCAAGGAACCGGCTCAGGGACTGCAGGTGAGGACGCGCGACGTGTTTGATGTAGTGCGTGACCTTGACAAGACGGGACCAGATGGCTCAGCGCAGACAGACCAAACAGCGGTCGAAACATATGTTTGTGTCACGGGTCCGATCTGGAGGAACGCCAAGACCGGAACAGACGAGGTCTCTATGAAATCTTCAGGTCTCTAATTTTAGAGACGCTCAGTTCAGACACTCCATTAGTAAACTGCATTTTTGTAGCAGATGTGTCAAATCACCCTCTTGAAAATGAGTACGATTTCTTTGATTGTAGTGATTTTCAGACCAGATGTTTTAGTGAACGCAGCTCCCGTGACTTTGCAGCCGCAATCAAAAAAATATGCAGCACTTAATGTGCACAGGACCTCGTTTGTCCAACTGGAGATTTAAACAGAAAAAGCAGGCGATGTGCGACTGGAAGCTTGAAGAAATCTACTGATGATGCCATCATAAAACATTACCTCCACTTTATAAACGAGGCGCGGTATTGTTTCAATTTACGCGCCGTTCATTTACTCCCATTAACCCGAATCAACCTGAATTTTATCACTCATTAAGAGAGATTATTATGCAGCAAGTGTGAGGACACAGATATTGCTGAAGAGAAGGTGGAGGTGGTTAGCTACTTAAGATTAATTTGTTTACTGGCAAAAGATGCCGTGACAAAGCAGTAAGTGGAGACTTTGGCGCTGTCAGCACAAAGACGAATACTGCGAGGCAGGTGTTACAAGGGCGTGGGGGGCTTAGGCCTGGAAATAGGGCAGCACTGTGATGCAGCGAGAGAGGAAAAATGGTGGTTGATCAAATACATCCACAGGAGAAAGCAGCCAGGTGTGCTGAAGCAGTGTCTCGGTGAGAAAAGCAGGGTCAGTGGGTGAAAGGGGGAGAATGTGGAGAGGACTCAGCTGGAGAGAGCTACGAAAGAAAAACTGCATTAAATTAATCATGGGTGCAGCCTACAGTACAATGTGCTACCTGTTCCCTAAAAATCTGAGCTCCCTGCTGGATCCTCGCTATTGTGTTCAGGAATAGTTACACTCGACATACACTGTCACACTTTTTTTTGCTGCATATATTCATTTCTTATTAACAGTCATATGAAATGTGCATGTCGGCCAACAAGGTCTAAGAGCTGTATCGCAGGCAACTGGACGTGTTTCAGTTTCTTGAAGACGTTTCACCTCTCGTCCGTGACGCTCCTTCAGTTCAACTAACTGGAGGGGAGTCGCAGGCTTTGAAACTCTGCGTGGGAGTGTCCTTACAGAGTCGTTAAGGGTACATGGGAACTGAGTTTTCGAGGCGTTAGGGCCACATGTAGGTCGTTAACCCAACCGGCCCTCATGTGGGTTGCTGAGGCTCGGTGAGCCCAGGTGCGAATGGTTGTTCCTTGGGGAGGGAACTCCGTACAGCGTTGTAGGTGGGTGATAAGTAGCGTCGTCGGCCACCTCCTCTTTTCAAAGACGGTCAGTCCAGTTTGACGTAGATGGATTCTTTTACTCCTCTTTCAAACCATCTGTCCCCTCTGGCCGAGATGTTTACTTTGTTGTCCTCAAAGGAATGATTTTTCTCCTTTAGATGTAAGTGGACAGCAGAGTCTTGACCCGAGGAGTTGGCTCTCCTGTGTAGTGCCATTCGTTGACAAGGGCAAACACATGCAAGTAGACAAGACATAACCAAATACACACGTGCAATGAAAGATGTGTTTCTTTATGTTATCTTCCAGCTCATGGGACGATGTGAGAATTCTCAGAAACAAGGACTTCTGCAAAGGACTGATTCAAGGTGAAAATAGAGTCGTTTTAGACTTCGGTATGTCCTGTTTCTGTGCTTTTAATTGAATTACTTTTAAAAAAAAAATGAGAGTATGACAGGTATGCCTCGTAGAAATAGTTAGGTAATTGTTTAATAAAAAAGAGGAACCCTGTGGCAAATGGAAATTAAACATTACAACAAAGGTGTTTCTGTCCGACACAGTGATTGATTACTGCTGCTTACACGAGTGGCCTTCAGGCTTATCAAGAAAGGCTAGACTGTTGAGAGAATGGCTTTTTATGGTTGACTTGTTATTCAGACATTTTTTCGTGATGCTTCAATAATTTTATTTAGATTACGGCTAAGAGAACCAATATTAAAAGAGAAAAACATGTCACATAATTATACACCAATGACATGAGGCGGGTCCTGACCCAGATGTGACACCAGGATACCACAGTGAAGTGAAAAACGTTGATCATTTGGTCACAATACGTTGTTCCACTGGGTAACATTGGATTATAGCATTCACGTGGAAGTTACTTGATAGGAATCAACCATCAATCACCGTTTGCAGGCCAAGTACAGCCCCTCAGTTGCACTCACCAACGACAGTGACCACCCCAGCCGGACAAAAGACCCTGACACTCCTCAAAAACTGGTGTCAACCTGGTCTCCAGATCCCAATCTGACTGAACACGGTTTTTGAGACAACCCCAATCCATGGAGGTCCAGCTCATGACTTACAGGACTCAAAGGGTCCGACACCAAGGTCTTGTTGGCAGACAGAACAGGAAAGCCCCAGAAGTCCTATGCTCATGCCTCGGTGGAGCCAAGTCCACAGTGGGGCGCTCATGGATGAGACTTGTTCAGGCACCTCCCGCAGATGCTCGATTGGACTGGGATCTGGGGAATTTGGAGGCCAGCTCGACGCCTTTAGTTCAGTTTTTGTGGTGTCGCAGGGCACATTGTCCTGCTGGGATTGGCCACTGCCATTGGGGAGAGCTGTTGCCTTAAAGGGGTGCCAGAACCAAAGGGTTCTTAGAAGAACATTTGATTGAAGATGATCCTTGTTCTTTATTTTACCCGTAAATACTGTAAATATACAGTATTTAAACAACCCTACATGTAGCATAAATGTTCTTTCATATATTTTAGACATCTACCTCAATTTAGAGGCAAATTCACCTGTAAGAGTGAAGTCATGTGTAGCTCACTCCGCCTAAAAAGCCTCAATTAATTGCTTGAAAATATCGTCTTTCGAACAAGATCAAAGAAAAACATGTTTCTAATGCTCGGGACTCTTGTTGCTTGTTAGAGCACACCTGCTGAAGGGAGAAACCTTAACTCTCAACATTTGTTGGTCAACGGTTTTAATAGAAATATGTTTTTTATCATTTGTCGTTTTTTAGACACAGCTGCTGTTTACAAGAATGATTCTTTTTTTCGTCGTAATAAAAAAAGAAATGATGCTGAGAGGCGCTTAGATTCTTCCTATTGTACTCAGCTCCTCCATTACATATTCATCATATGAAAACACTACAAAACACTGAGTCACAAACTAATTACAGCTGTACCCGTGGAGGTAAATAGTTGCAGGGGCCAGCCTGCAGCGTAAGTGAACAAGGCAACTGCTCGACTCTTTCCCTGGAGCCGTCACCTACAAAGCTTTTTCTTTTTATTATTTATTCATAACTCTTGTGGTTGCAAGGCTGCATCCATGTTCCAGTCTGAGGAGGGAGATAGGAAGGGGTGGATGCTCATTTTAATCCACTGTGGATCCACTTCACTGAGCTCCAATAAAGAGCAATAAATGCATGAAACTGATGAGGATGGGCTGTAATTCCATTTTTATATGACCCCAGACTGTCTATGAATAAACCTTCAAGCTACGGGAGGTTTGAACCTCTTTTTTTTTGCTGCCCAGCCATCTTGTGCCTGATCTTGTCCTCTGGCTAACTGACGACACAACAGGGGAAGGAATACTTCAGCGATGCATCAATAGCAGTTTATGGGCATTTTTTATAAACGGGTGAAGCTAAAAGCAGAAACAACACAAACAGCATTTTTGTGCAAGAAGAGGAGGGATTGACGCTGAATCCAAGATTCTTTGTTCTGGCTGAGAAAGGAGAGAAAGATTTCGCTGTAATTAATAATGTTTGTTGAGTCTGCAAAATACAAAACAAAAAAAAAACAAAAAAAAAGATTGTGTACCAGGTCCTCAGGCAAAATCTTCCCCTGGTCCCAGACGGACTAACTATGGTTGATTACAAACATTTACAATTACAAACAATAGAAGAATCTCTACTTATGCTTTACAATTAAAGCCCCCCTCCTATCCCCTACCCCACTAAGGTGGTAGAAAGAAAATGGAAAAATGGAGAAAATGTGATGCAGTGCCCTCCAGGGTGCCCGTCCAGTGGAGAAAACATGATCCAGTACCCTCTAGGGTCTCCACCTAATGAAGACAACGCGAATAAGTGCCCTTTTGGATGCCCCTCAAGTGGAGAAAACATGATTCAGTGTGCTCCGGGGTTCCCTCCCAGCGAAGAAAACACAATGCATTGGGCTCCAGGGTTCCCTATCAGTGGAGAAAATGTGATTGACAAGTTGCACGCAGCTTGAGCCCTCACTGTACTCTTATTTGCACCACAGGGATAACAGCATGGTTGAAATCCGTCTCCAAAGCCACCAGAAAAATTAATTGAAGAAACAATTCGGGGGCGCTGTCATGTTTTATAAACGCACCATTCTTTGAATTAGGAAGCTGGAGCGCCACTTGAGTATTTTGCTTTTCCTGCAGTATCATGCGTTTGCTGGAATACATCTGCGAAGCTTTATAGTTTATTTCTTGCGTTCATTAGGCGCAGGTGTATTGATCCTCGGTGCATCCTTCCAACATTAAATTGAACCGGCCATTTTGTGTGTGTCAGTCCACACAAGCAGCTTCAGCACTAATGAGCCACTGCACCAACGGAGCAGCGCAGTTTTGTTTTTTTTTGTTTTTTTTTTCATATGTAGCCTTGACAACAATCCTGAAGTCAACCAAGGGGTTTTAGTCTTATTGTATTAATATTAAGCCGTGCGCTGGATCTTAACCTTGCAGATGTATCTACCTCGACACACCGGCAGTGAGGGGGACTATATTTCTCTCAACACTCACCCACAGGTGAAACAGCTTGTCTGATTGAAGCTGAGGTCACAGTATTTGTCGAGATCTTGGTCTGTCATTCATGTTTTGTGTTGCCTGAGGGAGGACAGAGTTCTCTGCTGCTGCAGCACAATAAATCTCCTTGAAGGAACTGAGTTGCTGTTCTGAACTTCTTCACTTTCTGAACTTCCTCACCCTGGCTGATTCCACACAGACACTTTAGTGTTTTCCACATTTAATTTATTGTCCTGTTTGTGTCTTGGTATTTTTTTTTCTCCCCCCACCGTTCCAATTCCTAAATATTGAGAAATAAAAGTCGGTTGCTCCTTCTTTACTCACCGTCAGCATATTTATGTTGTTAATCCTGCAATGCCTCCTGCAAGCAGCTGCAAGCTTTTTAAATAAGTTGTCTTTTTTTTTGTTTTACTCACATCCAAAACAAATGCACACACAAGTCAGATCAAGATGTTTAGACGCAAGGTGGCTCATACCGGTTTTGTCCACAGGGGCCGCCAGAATCAACACGAACTGAAAGTTACTTGTCACTGCTTTATGTTTCCGATGAATACTTCTATTCATTTCATTTAGCAGCTTTACTAGCCTAATTTGGAGCCGAGTTTTTAGCCTTCAGACATTTAAACCCCGTCTGGAGTTTGCTAATTTCAAATCCACTGTCAGTGTAGCTCCACTGCGAGTCCCGTAGGTAGGTCTTTATTTTTTCACGTCGTCCTCTATTTAAAAAGTGTCTGTCGAACATAAATCAAGTTCAACAATGCTGCGCAACCCCAATTCAAACATATATTTCCCTAAGTCTGCTGGGAAATTACTGCTCTTGTGACACATCACTTTAGCCCGGTGCCTGGGTTTGTGAAAGCATCTTAATGCGGACATTAACATTTGAACCCTGTAATGATTCTGTGCAGAATGAACTCATCAGGACATTAGACACTGGAGAGACCCCTTCAACTGGCTGGTTGCGCTTATATCACTGCTGTCATCTGTTGAATGCTGCGGGAAAAGTGAGGAGGGAAATTTCTACCAGAGGTGCAGTGTGTCTGAAGACAAAGTAACACAACAGCAATTTCAGACCTTTTTGAAGCCGACACCGTCGTCCTGCTTTATGGCCGTTGTTTTATACAAACATGTTCATATTTCCCCGGAGGTTTCCACTTATTTATCATTATGTTTACTTGCCACAACATTTGTTGGTGAAAACACCCCTTGGATTATTTTTGCTGCCAACTGTAAATTAAAAATGTGTCCTTGACAGGATAGTTGGGATGTTATTTTATATTATGTCAGGCTCATATGGAATTTAGTTCATTTCCTTGGCAGCAGCACAAGTGCTCTGAGCTCCCACTATGCCTTATGAATACAGAGACACTTTACGGTCCGGCGACAGCAGCGTCGGTGAGTAATGCAAAACAGATTTTGCAAAATGGATTTTAAAAATTATGAAGCCTCCCTTTAATTGACCTGCCTGGTGGTGGTTAAATAATTGTATAGCTGCTGTAATAGCAGCTGCACTGACCGTGTAGAATAGAGCTCACTAGCTCACAGTTTGATTTCTCTTTTGATGAATGTAAATCAATTCGGGGATTAAGGAGAATATGTTTTGAGCTATAGAATCGCTGTTAATTGATTTTCCTCAAGAAAATGTCTCTTTTTTTTTTTCCATTATCTCATTTTTCGATCTCTTTACTTGAAAGCAGCCTTGGACAAAGTGCTTCAGTTTAGCATCTGACAGGAAATAGAGTGTATCTTCAGTCTTTAACCCAGTAATCAGACTGTAGCTTAGTTAAATATTAAAGTAGACTTAATGTGCTTTTTTGTTTTTCCTTTTCCTTCATTGTTTTATAGCTTCTTGTGCATGTCAAAGATCTTGAAAGTCCGAAACAACAGAAGCTCCCCTCTCCCACAGAAAACACTGCTCCTGAAACGCCTCGTCTGTAGTCCCGCCTGTAATTCCGTGACTTTATGACATCACAATACGTCACCATGTCACATATTTGCATAAATTATGCCTAGCAGCTAGCTTGGCACATAAGAGTTGATTTAGCACAGCTGCTCTGTTGTTGTTAGCAGTGCTGGCTCAGGCATGTGTGAACTGACCAATCAGAGCAGGCTCAGTATTCAGGGAGGGGCTTAAATATAATACAATGGGGATATGCTGCAGCACTGGACATTATGAGAAAACTGTGTTTTTTTAGCACAAAACCATGTAAACATATTCAATTGGCAACCCAAAATAAAATGATGAACCTGAAAATGAGCGTAATCTGTCTCCTTTAACTCAGACATCCTCGCCAAATGACGCCATCGATACCTTTTAATATTTAATTTGCAGAGACAAATCCTCCCGAGAGTTGTGCTTCTGCTTCATCTGCAAGTTTTCCTCCCGTCTGCACCGCGCCTATTCTTTTACTTGCTCTTTGTGCGGTGTGTTTCTCCAGTTCTAGGGCGATTGTGAACGTTACAGCGCGGCTTCAGATGTCTACACAGAGATGGACAGTCAGATCGAACGGCACCTCCTCGTGCACTACAGCAGTTGTTATTTTTAAAAGTTCAGCAGAGCCCTTGTGGCTGCAGGGTCCGTGTGATGCAGATGCATCCATGCAGAACTTCACTTGGCACGACATCAGTTCATTCTTAACCGTACCTGAGGCATTTCCTTTGATAGATTAGCTCAGATTATTCTGCTCCTTTATTCACCATTAAAAACATTTAACCCACGGCGGCTGTGGTGGATAAAACGCTTTTTAGCCTATAGTTTCTGTTGAGTTGAATGATTGTTACCATAGCTGTTGTCATTTTGAGAACGCGAAATGCGCGTCGACACTGGGACAACATGTGCAGTTGTATTTAAGGGAATTATATGACATTTTGGGAAATGTGTTTATTCGTTTTCTTGCTAAAAGTTACACTGAAGAAGAAGATTGATTTACTCTAAACTAAAAGTCTCAATCTTCACATGTAACCCTTTGAAAGAAAGCAAACAAGAAAGCGGGCTTAACTGTATATATACCAGCAACTACATGTTTTTCACTGTGTTTGCACGAGGTGTGTAGTTTTTCCCTCCAAGACAAGGCTCCCCTTACAATCCATGCAATTTTCCTGTCAGCCGTCTTGTTGCCTTTTTCTTTATCTGTCGGAACCGCCAAATTCTGCCACACAGCAGATTTTAAACTTGACAGCAGCTCAGTTTCGGTTTCACCCCAGTCTATGCTGTCTCCTCCAGGTTTGTTTACTCTGTAATGAGTGCAGCCAGCCTCACTGCAAGCGCAATGACCCATGCCAAGGTTTGCTAGCAACATAGTGAACTTTGCTCATGCATCAAACAGGACCAAGTAGGAACTAATATTAGATACTGACAACACAGCCGCTACAGCATGTGCCTACTTACTGCGTGTGTGTTTGGGATATGAAAAAAAATAAATAAAAAAAAAATACAACGTTTGAGGGCTTGAGTCATCAAGACTGCAAGAGATTGTGATCAGTGGGATGTTGGTGTCTGATTTTAGATAGAGAACTTTCCTTTTTATCTGCAGCTTGTTCTGCAGGGGAGGTGACACACTTCCTGTGGTCGGCCTCTGGAGGCAGCAGGTAGCACAGACCTGAGGCTCCACTGGAGGAGGTGATCCAGGGAGCAGGAGAGGGGAACCTTGTGCCCCTGCAGGAAGCCAGGAGGTAAGAGAGGAAAGATATTAGGCGTTCATCAATGTATTTCAACGGCCATTTTGGAACATCACTTTCAAAGAGGTTGATGGAAATACCAAGATGCACATGGTTTTTGCTTCTTTTTTTTTTTTTGCAAGAGTTGATGGGGTTATGAAGGTCATGTGTGAGGAGTCAACACAAACCAGCATTCATGTAGGTCAGTGGTCCTCAATAGGCGCTGCATCCGGCCCGCCGGCCTCACATTTGTGGACCCGGAACTGTTATTCCTTCACTATGTGTTTTGGTTGGGTCAGCACGTGTAACACCGGGACTTGTCTCCATGCCAACGATACACAGACAGCTGGGTCGCCCACTGCTGCCAGCGCAATTATTAACTTTCACTTTCGTTTTTTGGAGCAGTTCGCATATTGACATTTTGCCGGCTGTAGGAGCCTAGACTGCACGAAAAATGGCGTGTTCCAAGTTCACTGCTGAAAGAAAAGTGGGAAGTGAAAATCGACAATTCAAAGAAGAATGGACTGAAAAATGTGCATTCATTCTCCCTCCAACCAGCACAAGACCCATGTGCTTAAAATGCCAGGAGACTATAGCTGTGATGAAGATTTCCAATTTGAAATGACGAAGCACAGGAATTTTGAAGAGACATTTCCTCAAAATTCAGAGAAGAACAACAAAAATAAATGCACTGAAATCGTCATATCAAGCTGCAAGCAGGATTCTTGTCACATCTATGACACAATGACACAGAGTGCTCACTCTGGATTGGTGGATTTTGGGTAAGCACAAGAAGCCATTCTCAGATGCAGAAATAATGCATGACTGAAGAACAAAAAGAGGAAATATTCAACTATGTATTTTAATTTATGTCAACATGGAAATTA
>OMLP01014014.1:0-12017 GCA_900302685.1 Spondyliosoma cantharus
GGGGGAGCGATGGTTGGGAAATACCTCCAACCTCAATATAACAATTACCCATGCCAGACCAGATTATGAATCTTAATCTACTTAATTGACAGCACAAGGAGGTTATAATCACTGTGATTGCTTCTAGTGGAATCTTGTGCTCCCTAAAATCATTCAACCTTTTAAAAGTTGAATAATTACCATTAGATCATGCTGTTTGAGGACAGAATTCTGTCCGATGAAATCACTTTATGATGCGTTGTCAATCTAAAGTTTAAAATCTATAATTAAAGATGAGTCTTTTCTGCAGCTTTACACTGTGATATGAAGAACTACAATACTGTGAATACCAAAAAAATAGGCTTTCAAAAATGATAGAAAACCTCACAACCTCCAAACAGTCATTATATAAAAATGTCCGATCCAATTTAACTGACGAAATTACTGTCACATGAGAAAATAAGTGCGCAACACAAGCATGAGTGTGTAAAAAACACAGCTGAGATTCATCCACGTGATCCCAATGATTTAACATTCCTTGTGGTGGTGAAAGTGAAGGGGGGGCAGAGAGACGAGACTGTGCAGAATTGATTATACAATCTCCAACCCCCATCTCTCCTCTAGGCTTTCATTCATTAAAGAACTACGGAATAGTAAACTGATTTCATGCCGTGTATGTTTGCTGATGAGGAATGCACAACCATGAAAAGTATATACACAGAGCATGAGTGAGCCTTGAAACTCACCGCCATTGCTTTGTTGTTGTGGGTCCTGAGATGGGCTCTCCACACGAAGGCTCTGTCCCATGATACAGCCCCTGAGGGGCCTCTACCTGTCCTGCACCCAGAAACGTGCACACAACCCTGGACAGATCAGCAGCTGCACCCGCCTTCCTCCTTCTTGGCCCCTGGTCTCCCCTGTCTCAGGTCTTTTCTTCTTCCCTGTGTTTCTCTCGTCTACCCTTACTCTACGCCTTTCACTTCACTCCTTCCCCCGTCCCTCCCTCTCACAATCTCCTTAAGACCTTCCCTCCCTGCAGGAGTTGGACTCCCTCTCCCCCTCGCTCACTGACCCTCCCTCCTTGGCTCACAGCACAGGTCAGCATTCACTGAAAGATGCCTGCCATTCCTGGGAGAAGGACGAGTTATGTTTTCAATCTGATGCGTGTGCTGTGGTATGCAGTGCAATGTGTGCATTCCATAATGTATATACAAATGTGATATATGCTATGTGCTGCAGTGGCTCAAGAGAAAAAGGAATCGCATGATCTAAAAACTCCAGATAGAACAACTTAACCAACACACAAAAACTAGACTCAAAACCTAAGAGCTCAGGCCACACTGTGTTGCCTAAAAGCATTTCTCTGCCTGACACACTGGTGTCAGTATTTACTTGCCTTGCTAGCGCTGAGATGACAAAGAGAACAGAAGACAGAGATATAGACAGCGTCTGTATAAGCCATTCCTAAATTAGTAATACATCTAACCTGACAAACAAAAACCTTAATTTAGTCTGGATGTGAAGGATGGAGCAGAGAGAAAATAGGAGCAATTTCAATCAATGCCCTCATTTAGGAGAAATGTTAAATAAGATTAAATAAGAAGAGACTTTTTGTGGGAGCTGTGGAAAGGTCAAGTGTGTCTGCATGCTGTTCCCTCCCATCATTCCAGTACGAACAACAGACAAGAATCAGCACAATTACAGCTGCTACGATGACACCAAACTTGTTAAAGGAGGAATGAAAGATCACAAGTCCATCCGACAAATAGGAAGATGTGGTGCATGCACGCTAATATTAAGCTATTACTACGCTTGTTCAGAGAGCACCTATCATGCTGCTCACCTCTCTTAATTCTTTCAGACACCATTGTATGCACATCTCCAAGTCTCTTATCACAATTTGAACAGTCTTGGAGGCATTTGCATGACTTTGAAACATGTTTGCCAAGGAGAGCTGCCCTGTCTAGGGCTAGAGTATAGAGAGGCAGAGCAGCAAAGAAAAAGGACCAGTTTCTGTACACTAGAAAAAAAAAAAGAAAGAAGTGCAGACTGGACCCCCTGAATTAGCGCTTTGATTTCTTTGGAGGCTTGTGTGTCTTCAGAAAACCTTGTCCAACTGCTCCTCAGAGGAATCCAGAGCATTGAGCTGTGTCATTATGCCCGGATAGATCAGAGTTTTCTGAGCGTTTGGCTGCATCTCGGGCTGTTTCTAAAGATGGAGAGCTAGTGTTTTCGGCAGCGTTCCTTTCCTCTCCCTGTGCCCCACATACAGCCTC
This sequence comes from Spondyliosoma cantharus, assembly GCA_900302685.1. Taxonomy (NCBI): domain Eukaryota; kingdom Metazoa; phylum Chordata; class Actinopteri; order Spariformes; family Sparidae; genus Spondyliosoma; species Spondyliosoma cantharus. The sequence continues at coordinate 2,256 of OMLP01014014.1, forward strand.
CATAACGGGCCGGCTTCCAGAGAGAGCTGAGCCAATCCGCATGAGCCCAGAACCTGTTGGCCTGACCTGGATAACAGACTGGGCCAGGCCACTTCAGCAGGCACGCAGACTGAGGCAGGTACACACACGGCCCCGTCCAACATGGGAAGAGTATTGAGCATGCCCTACGCATGGTGCTGTAAAGCTCTGTGTCACAACAGTAAGTCTCATTCATCACAGAAAAATGTATCTTTGTCAGATGTCTTGACATATGATTCATATATTTCTATGAATACCACCTGTCTATATAGAGGTGGAGCTAATCAAAGAAGCAAGTTAAAGAAAGATCATCTGAACAACAGCATCACATGTATAAACCGAGTGAGGACAGGAGAGAGACGCTAAACATTGGTATGTAGACAGCATTTAGGAAATTCTTTATACTTAATGATTTTACCTAACAAATGATTTAGCTATTGAACTTTGAAGCTGGTGTTCAGTCTTCATGCTAATCTAAGAAAGAAAAACCGATGTGTTGGAGTGATGAGAGTTCTGTGTGTGCTTTTATTTTGAAGTAGCTACAGGAAGCCTTAAGTAATAGTTAAAAATGTCTAGATGTACATACCCTAAACAATCACTAGTGACTGCTTTTTTTGGTCTTACAAAGGGGAAGTGGCTAACTATGGAGCTACAGGTGACACTTGACCAAATACCAGCAGTGCACTTCATCAAGGTTATCACTTCCTTTTTCCTGTACAGCTCCTGGGTTTCCAAGAAACTGAAGGGTCAGTGTTGCCATACGAATGTTTGAAAGCACCCCCTTTGTTTTTTTAAACTGTTTTCTTTGTTCTAGCCGTTTAGCTTTATTCATAGGACAGCTGGAGAGGTGAACAGAGATGGTGAATGGGGGTTGACTGGGTCTGGTCTGGGTCAAACTAAAGCAACTAAACAATAGATATTCACAGAACCATCTCTTTGGTAACACAGCGCGCAAACACACATAAAACAGAAGTTTCCTGACCAGGGAAAACCCTGCAAAGACACGCTTTTGGAGGGGAAACCAATCCTGGATCAGGTCCTTAGGTTGAGAAGATGTACAGCTGGAGTCCTGAGTGGCTCATAAAAACGCAGAGGCTAGACAGACTCCATAAACACAGTGGATGTACAGCGAGATGAGTGGATCTACAGCTTTCTCCACAGCATTAACACTGCACTTAACAAACCACAACGACCGACTTGGTACTCACCACGATTTTCCATTACAGAGTTTGAGGCACACCAATCAACGGTTCCTGAAAAACAACAGTTTAAGCATCAACACCAGTTTAAGATGTGAGTTGAGACCAATAAGTTGACCCCAGTGTTGGACAAGAAATAGTTTTCACTCAAACTTTTTTCAGCAAGCGATGCTCAAAGAAACATCAACACTGTGGTCTTCGATTCATGAGACATTTAGTCTTAAATGCCTCCATTAAAATTCTTTAACAGCCCGAAGGCATCTTTTCAGCAGAAAAGTATCCGAAGCATCTGTTACTTGTTACTTTTATTGAGCTTAAGAAATCTAATATTTAAAAAAGCATATTGATCATTATTTATGGACATGTTTTTGGAAGATTATTATTTGTGTTTTTATAAGTGTTTTTTCATTAACACATCAAAAAATCTTCAAGCTTTATTTCATTTTTACTTTTGCAATTTTAAGATCTACATGACATTGACATGTAAATATTACCTCAGCATCACTAATTGTGTTTTTTTTTTTATATATAAAAAGATATAGACATACACTATAGAAAGTCATGGGTGGGGGTGTATGTGGTCCTCAGCAGCAGTTAAGCAGTATTACTTCAGGTCTCCAGCATGCTTAGGATGGCAGCTCCACCCATCTTAACCCCGCTGAAAAAGAGAGACAAAGAGGATTTGATCATAGTTAGTCATAAATACAGAACAGTGAAATGCATGTGTCATCACTACAATCACTACAAAACCAACATATTCAAACAAGCAAGGACCTAAAAAGTCAGACACCATTACACTTGACATGAAGTGTAATCCACATTTTAATGTCTTTAAGTGGATAGAGCAAAATACAAGGTGTAATGTCTGTAGCCCAAAGCACGAAGATGGCGTTGAGCTCCCAAAAAGAGGAACGTAACTGTCCACATTTTTCAAAGCTGCGTTTTTTTACCAATTTGCGAGATTCCTCTCAGTTCTTTCTTTATAGTTTGTCTTGGTGCAGAAAAGTAGATAATCAGAAATACGAAATCCAGTTCTTGACAATACGGCCATTATCGCCTGTAAGCAAGTTTGTAAAACCAGGCTGCTTATGGCTGAATCAGTTGGATGTTAAAACAAAATACACGTAATGTGTCATGTTTGCAGTCTAAACTAGGCTACTTCTTCAGTTTTGGTGAGGACAACTGAGCATGAGAAAGATAATGGAAGTAAATTGATCAGTTTAAATTAAAATTACAAATTAAATGTTGATTGCCGCATGGCTATAGAATTATGACACCATCTGCTTTTAGATTGGTTCCCTTTAAACCTCGCTTTCACACTGCTATTTTGTCTGCCAGTGGGGACGAAATGTCCTGGGGAAATGAAGGAGATTCAGTCAGGCTTGTTGGTAGTTGTGACTCTAAGGAAACCGCGGCGATGACAATAGTACCACTTTGAAACATTAGGGGTTGTGAAAGTTGTCCGTTTCCACTTAAATTTCGGATCACTACAAATATACTACGTTTTAATTTGTAGCAATAGTCACAATGGAAGAAAAAAAAAAATTATGAATACTGTAGAAATATAGCACTCCGAACAGTGATGTTGTTTGAGATTCCCAACACAGGACAGATTATTTTATATATATCTCTATATCTATCTCTATATCTCTCTATCTCTCTATCTATCTATATACACACACACTATTTTATAGATAGATAGATAGATAGATTTGTGTTTAAATGAAGGACAAAGTGTGAAGCACAGAAAACAACAAAGGCCCCTAAAAACACACATGACATATAATGTCGAAGCTCAGTGTTGAGGTACACACAGTTGGGTGAAACTTTAAGCAGATGAACGACAGCATAACACTACTGTCGTCATCTAAAAAAAGATATGATGCTACAGTAATCTTAAAAACTGGATGACTGAAGTGTGATTCCATTTCTGTTACGTCACAGTGATTGTGGTGTTAAAATCTCGTGGGAGAACAGTTTCCTGGCATACACTCAGACCTTTGGATCCAAGTGGGCATTGTTCAAACTATTCACGTGTAAAAAGTCAAAACGCTGTCATCTAACACTTCAGTAATGTAATTAAACACTTTTGTTGGCCAAGTGCATCACTTCACAACCACAACTAATCCTTCAAGTACCTGAAGTGGACAATTAATGTATGACATAAAATGATTTTACTGGGCATACCTTGCAAATACAATCTATTCATTTAGGTAATATAAAAGATTGGAAAAAGACAAGACAGACTTATTGTAGAGCAGGTGAAAACCATATAAACTGTGATTTAACAGAGTTGAGAGGAGACTGAGCCTGACATCATCACACAGCTGTTAGGATCTGAATTTCCAGGTCCAACCCTTAGACTGGAACACAAAATGTTCTCAGAAAGAAGGGATGGGAACTGATATGGTTTTATTTCTACCAATGTCATTACTGAATCTGCTTGTCTGTCAAATTCTTCATCTGTTCACCTATTGATTCCTGATATATTTTCTGTGTGGAAAATACTAGTTCTTCACAGGTTGTTAGCATCAATGTAACAGTTTTATTATCATGCAAGTGAACAGTGCAAATCAAGACATGCACGTGACTCAGGTGTGCCAAAGCACCAGTATATAACAGCTTTTAACATGGACTTTGTCGAGTCAAGCTGGCTGTAGCAAACGCCTGTGAGTCATCATCTGTGGATGAAATGAGAGAATATTTGTACAGTATTCTTTTTTTTTATTTAGGTTTTCTTAGTCAAAGAAAAAATCTGCTAAGCCCGTTTGTGTGGTTCTAAAGTCTTTATAACTTAGGATATTTACCCTCAGTGACTGGTGTGCTGCTGGGTTGAAAAGTAGTGGCACTCGTCAATGTCAAATTATGGCATTTCCTGAATTTAGGTCCAAGTTGCAAAGTAAGATATTTCATCTTTTTTCTGGTGCTTTCAACGATACATGAAATGGAAGACATTAAAACTAGCACTGTTATCATCATTCTTCATGACCTGAAGCCCTGCTTTGAACAGATTTGTCTCCTCCGCCATGACTCCTCCTTGATGCAAGTTTTAAGAATGAGTTTGACAGCATTGTTTTGCAATGTAGCAAGTGTCCAAAAAATTGCGATCATCAATAAAAGAAATCATTAGCTCGGGTTAGATGACTATGATGGATTGGACATTTTGAAAATGGTTCTCAACTAGAACTGGTTCTCGATTCCCATCCCTATAATAAACGAAAAATTAGCAGGCTTTACTTACCTTCCCTGGTTGTATATTCGTACATTATGTAAATATTAACGTCAGCTCACAGAGTAAAAAAAGGATGACTTCTAGAGTGGCATTGCACTTAAGGACGGAAAGAAGATGGAGCATTGTATGATCAAGTACTAGTTGTGCAAAAAAACAGAGCTGTAACAATCAGACCTTAAATCTACCACTATTTTGATAACTGAATAATTGTTTTTGTCATTTTTTAAGCAAAAATGTCTGGTTGTTGGATCTAGCATCTCAAACAGGAAGATGCTCTTCTTTGTCATACATGATTTTGTTAATTGATTATTAGTTTAAGTTGTTTATGAAGCAAAAATCCCAAATATTTCTGGTTACAGCTTAAATGCGAGAATCTACTGCCTTTCTTTATATCATTGTTAATTTAAGATGTCATCCTGGACTCTAGGGAACTGGCCACTATTTATTAGGCTATTATGACAAATATGAAATCGCCTAAACAAATACTTAAATGGAAATACTCATTAGTTGCAGTCCAACACTAGCATCATTACAAATTGTCAATTTTTGACTATAAAGCCACATCCTTTGTGGGAATTGAGAAAAAAACAAGCACAGACATTTGCTTTGAATGTGAAACCAAAAACAAAATAACATGAGAAAAGAAATGCTGGTTATAACTACCAGTGAAAATGTACATATGAGCCAAACTCTAACCCTAAACAAGTCCAGAAAAATTCCTTCAGTTCCTCGATCAACAATACTGACGAATTTCATTTCAAAATAATGCTTCTGATGGTCTCATGGGGTCCAGATCATCTTACAATTCAGTAAATTACTGTTCTAACCAAATCGCAACATCAGATAAGAGCAAAGGCCCCTCCAGACTTTGTGATGGTGCCCAGGCCACCAGAGGCCCTTTAACCAGACTATTAATCAATGATCAATGTCCTGTCATGAAGTAAAGCTGTCTGTCTGAGGCCCGCGATGCTGTGTGGCATTTCGATATACAAATCAGACATGTAAACTTAGAAATAGTTTCCTACCCATACGTTAATATTCTGTATCCTATGTTATCTATTCTTCTCTGTTCCTCTTCCAGGCAAATTTAACGACAGGTTCAAAGGTGAACTTCCTTGTCAAAAGAAGAAGCCTGAGTAATGACATTTGGACATCAAACAGGCCAATAATCTGGCCTTAAACCACATAAAGTGGGACTAAAAGCTTTCATAGTAGAGCCATACAAACAGACTGGATGAGAACCCTAACAGCACTACGAGGAGGCAGATGTATCCGTGGTCGGAGATGAAATTTTTTACACTCCCGCCCAGTGCCACAGCCTTGGCTAGATGACTCAAAATAATCGAGCAGAGTGGTAAGCGTTTCACTCTATCCAGGGAAAGAGAAAATATCTTTGGTGTCTGAAAGTAAGAGCAGATTTGAGGCAGCGAGGGGGTAGAGCTACAAACACAGAATTTTCCCTGTTTCAGCCACAGCCTCATATGTTATGTATGCATAACACTTGCACGCATCACTGCATGTCAAGTACAACATAGACGATCCAAGAAAAGAAAAGAAAGAAAAAGAAAACTGGCTTGAGCAGATACATTCCAACATCAAATATTGCTGTTTCACTTGCCGTTTTCTGTCACGCTCGCAGCCAGTCTCATATTGTGCCCAATAAAAAAAATAAAAAAAGGGATGTCGATGGCCTAGTTCCCTTTTGAGTTGTTAACCCCCTCCCTTCTCTATTCTGTACACAACAGATCAATATGAAAGTGATGAGTCCGTCCAAACTGTGCAGGAACTCTGTCACTCACCGGCATGTTTTTCTCTGAAGGCTCTGACAGCCACCACAAGTCACTTAACAGTGAATAGATCACAAGGTACATTACGCTCACAACCAAATAATGACATAAATGGCTTAAACAGTTGCCTCCCCACCTCATCAATCACTGGTCATACTATAATCTTGTCTACAGCTCTATAAAATCAGATGAACACTCTTGTTTGAAAACTCCCATTACAAACCCACATCCTCCTCATGGATGATAGCTTCACCACGGATGATACCGGCTGGGACTTTCGTCTTGTTCCCAGCTTCCGTCCCACAAACACACTCACCAGGAAAAGAAGCCACCAATCAGGTATGTGAAAGTGGCCGTTACAGACCGCCTTGAAGCCGAGACTGTATAATCTTCTGTGGAGTGCACACACCCTCACTGGCGCACTCTACTAGCGCTGATTCAATTATGATGGGAGCAGAAACGGCAGCAGCTGGCTCAGTTATGCCGTCTTTAAATAGCAGTGCGCTTCTCACTCCAGGGCTCGGGTTTTGGGTACAAAAAGTCACCAAGTCTGTGGAGGAAAATCATCAACTCCACACTTCCTGGTTACACTCTTTCAAAAAGGTGAATAACTGCTTTAATACTAGCAGGTCAGGAGTCAGGTGGGCTGAAGTATACTTACAGGCCTGCTCTAGAGAGATATCGGCGATAGATGTGTAGATCAAAAAAAAGCAAAGTAAAGTCGGACCTGCAGTCTTTCTGCATGGACCTCTCTGCAGTGTGTATCCCAGCAGCAGTTTCCGAACCCCTCTCCGAAGAGGATGGACGAGGGTGTCTGTTCCCAATCCGGGCAAGCGTCATCACCCAGCCTGCCCCAGAAAAAGCATCACTCACCACAGGGACCAGTGGCCCACTTTTACAAGGAGCCCAAAATGCTCCTCGCCTTTGCTTAACTTTTCTTCCTCCCTCCACCTGTGTGAAGACTGCACTGCAGGAAGCTACCACCATGCATCTTCACGGTTCATTGTGTTTTACTTGTCTACATCTGCTCCTTGTCTGAAGGAGGAGGTGGAGGGGAAGAATTTAGCTGAGAGCTTCGGAGGAATCTCAGGCACACATCAGTCTCATCTGCGGTCTAACCGAATCAATCAGGCCCAGCTGACAGCTCAACTATAGTGGCTGTCTCTTAATGGGCCATTAAAGTGGGGGGAGAGCCTCCAATGGGTAGTGGGAAGAGCTACAACACAAGCCATGAGGCAGCATTTTCTCCTCTGAGGAGCACATTAACCTCAGGAGCTATTACACCACAGGCAGATGACACCCTACAGGAGAGGAGATGCAGATTCAAGAGGGAGAAGGGGCATCTGACTAGCTTTAATATTACCCTGCATATGCCAGATTTACTGGAGAATACTCTTTTGGATATATACAAAGCAATAAAGCAGTCATTTTTAACACGATCACACACTTTTTAAGCCTGTTGAGAGAACACAGTTGCTTCCTATCAGTAGGTTTCCTTTAAATTGACACTTGTGCTCTGAATAAATTACTATGTGCTCCTTATGTCACACATTTCATGTCATGAGAATTATTTTTTCTGTCCTTGAGGGGAAAGAAAATCCACTCTGCTTCTTAAATAATGCAGTAAACGACTTAAAAATGGGGGGGAAACAATACAAAGGGCTTTGCTAGGCTACTAACCGCCGCTGAAAGATACAGGAGCGAGTGTATCACGTCTTCCATCTTTGCCCGTCCTAATTAGATCTAAATGAAGCTCTCGTTTCTAATTATCACGCCGTCATTAGACCGACTACAACTTAAACGTCTTCTTCCCCGAGGCAAGATGTAAATTACCTGACAGGTTGACTAGGTCTGCCGTGCGACGAGCATCACGTCTAAGCGTCCGTTACTCCCGGCGTGAAGGAGAACACAGAGCCCGACCTGCCTCCTTCTCCGAGAGCGGATCTCGCGCCAGTGGACTCAAGATGCTGATGAGCGAGCGCGAGCGGGTCAATACAGCCACAGCGGAAGCGACCACTTCCGGTGCTGCCTTTCAAAATAAACCCAGTAGCGGGGAACGTATTTTGTGACGTTTTGTAACAAAAAAACCCAATTCAAACGCAAGACAGATACGATGGGGTTTGTCAGCTGTGGGTTTACTGTTGTTGCTGATATTTTAGCGCACTTTGCAGGCAGATGAAGACAGGCCTTGACGCAAATATCCTTTGTCCACCTTTTAAATGAGTTAATTACTTTAAAGCAGTGGTTTCTGTCTTTAAAGCCTTCTGCAATCCAATCTTTTTTCTTTTCTTTTTTAAGTGCTTAACTGATTAGTTTTCCGATTCAAGCAGCATCCCCTTTCTGATGCCTGCAGACGAGGAAACAGCCTTTTGCAGGCCTTTAAATGTGTTTTTTGCACAGCATGATAAGCCGTAATGGGGGGAGTGAAAAAGATCCCGGCATACAGACCGTACAGGCGCATCCCACTGACTGAGATCCGACTGCAAACATCGACACACACCATCTACATCACGCAGATCACACGCATCCTTTGTTGTGCACGGACGCAGATATCCGTGGAAAATGGAGTTTCGGGTGGTGGACCGGCGGCAGCAGAGGCAGCACGAAAACTATCTCACTGTGGCGCCCAGGATGTGCACAAAACCGAGGTGTTTACACGCAATGCTGCATTGCAAAGGTGCAGTTTACTCGCGATACCGGCTTGTTGTGAGTCTGCCAAGTTGAAGCATAACTCAGCGTATTGTCTGCGGAGACATATCCTTCCTAACTCAGCACCTGGGACACATTTGCTCCCCCAGGACACCGGCACACAAAACCTGTCTCCTCCTGACTCACCCCTCCTCCGCCTCCTCCTCTGAAATTAGTTTAAAAATAGCAGCCCGGTCATTTCCTCGCCTTGCACTTTCCCCCTCTTCCACTGCCCGGTCCAAACATTTCACGCACTTACCGGAAACCATCCCGAGCTGAGCATGTCGGTACCGGTAGTTCTCGTTGGGAGCTGCAGCTCCACTGATGGCGCTGCGAGCACGGCTGCTCTTTGTGTGGAGAAGACTTCAGTACCCACCAGGCATTGCATTGATTTGGGGAGGGAAAAGAGGGGTGGAGGAGCATTCCTTTATATTATCCTGCTACCCACCGTGACAATGAAACACTGCATGACAGAGATGCTGCTCTCCACTCCCTACACCCATCACTCCATTTGAAGGAAAGTTATCACATTGGAACCCAAAAAGGTCCTGATGTCATAATTCACAATGTGTATGACCTCATCAACTTCACACCTTAAGCTATGATAAAAAATACAGCAAAATAATGAAATAAATTGCATTTGGTAAACCCTCAATTCATTTCAATTTCAATTTTATTTGTATTATTTAATGCATTGCACCAGAGTTAATTTACATCTGCAGTTCCATTGGCAGGAAAATACATACAAATAATACAAATACAAATACAACATATATGAAAACATCAAACAAACATCAAACAACACACACACACACACACACACACACACCATGTCAGC
>OMLP01014015.1:8539-18833 GCA_900302685.1 Spondyliosoma cantharus
ACAATAAAGTGAAGTGCAAATTTCTTTGGAAGTTCGAATAAGGTTTGTTTTTTCTTCATTAAGACATAAATAAGTTATAAAATAGAAGTTATCAAAACGAAAAAACCAGAGACAGACTTTGAAGAAAAAAAGGCAAGACAATTCTTTTTCATAGCTTCAAGTAGGCGCTACTTCTGCACCGTACAGACACACCGTACAAGGCATTCTTATCAGAGCCATCTTGTTGTCGTTCAGGTCAGATTACTCGAGAACAAATGCAACGCGACGCATCCGCTTGTCGCACAACTCTTCCCTCCAAAAATGGCGCTTAAAATTGTAAATAAAATCCAGCAGGCCGTGCTCAAGAGTTTTTTTTGTTTCTTAGAGACGTGTGAAGCTCTTCTGATACGAGAAGTACTGCACTGAAATGGAATTAAATTCTGTGATAAGTCCAGAAACTTCCAGAAAGCAGGTCCCTTGTTATCGCTTCGGGTGAATCTCAACACTGTCCAGTTTCGGCTTCACCGCTCTATGCCCTCTTTTTGAAATGACAATGTTGACAACACTGATTCATATAAGCAAATCCCTAGTCGTCCACAAGGCCCTCGTCATGATTAAGGAGATAAGCGGGGAGGGGGGAGAGAACCTCGGCTTCCACTGTAAAGAAACCATTGCTGTTCACCTTTAAAGTGCATGGAGTCCTGCTGCACTGGAGATCTGAAATCAACACAACCTTCAACAAACCTCCATTTCTTTGAAACTGAATCAACAATACACTTGTTTTTCTTCTACTTTAAGCTGAATCAATGCTTTTCCCAGTATAATGAAATGCTCCCAAAGACAGCAGGGGGACCCATCAGTTAGTCGCGGTGGTCAATCAGTGAGTTTCTGTGATTCACTTCTTTCTCTGGAAGACGTTGGCCAGCATCGCGCCCGAGGTGGTTAGCTGACCCATCTTGCTCAGGAACTTGGTCTTGGCATCCTCACCCACCAAACTGGAAGCGATGGACATGGAGCTAAAAAAAAAAAACCAAAAAAAAAAACAGGATGTAAAGGTTGAATTTGGACATCAGGAAGCAACAAGGTTTAGCACTGATTTATTAACATTCATGGACTGACATGACAAAATGCAAACAAAAGCAGGTAAGAACAGAAAAAAAACCTCCACAATCCTCCACTATCTATTGTCCGGCTTATGTCAGGTTTTACTAGAGGGGAAATGCTGTTTGCCAAACCCCTCCCCCGATTTTTACAGTCTAACGGCTCCATAAGTTCCTCTTTTGAGTTAGTTGAAATTCAGACTTACACAGTGGAGTAGTTACAACATTCTGTCAAGCTGCTGCATTGCTCAACAGAAGAACAAACATCGTATCTCAACACCAAAAACTAAAGTCAACGGATATCAGGGGGCTCACTCTGTTGATGGATGCCTTGTGGCATGAAGGGCTCAACTTTCCTGCAAACTCATTTAGATCACAGCTTATTTTTATCACTTCACTTGTACATACAATCTCATTTTGGCATTTCTGATTAAGGTTGACTAAAGTATTGATACAATGTGATCTCGGCTAATCATAGACAGTGTCCAAAGTACTGAAGCTAAAAATAAGAAAAGATCTACAATCAGATTTTCAAACCAAAGATGCACTGATTTCTTATGGCATTCTCTCCAGCAGCTAGCCCACCTTGTGACTGGAGGCAGAGGTACAAGCAGGCAGCACTAGCGAATGTCATAACAGCCAGCCAGCGATGTGTCACTGTTACTCAAGAAGCAAGCTAGACTTGTTATTATATTAGACTTATATTATTATTATTAACTAACAACTAAGGCACCTACGAATCTGTTAATATAAGTGCACAGTTATTGTCATTAAAGGGTAACTCCGCCATTTTTTTACACATTAAAGTGTGTTTACAGGTTTTGGGGGATACAACTACATGTGGGAATAAAGTAGTGCAAAGTCTTTTGTGAGGCAAGAGGAAGATGCATGTAATCTGATAAACTGTCACTCTCATTGTGGGTAATGTAGGCGCCAGGTTTTGAAAAGAAAGAAGAATGTGTTGGTAAAAAAAGATGATATCTCTGGTTCTGCTGTATGCATTCTGATCATCAGTTATCTAACACAATAGTTGTTCAACGCCAGACCAGTCGACTGCTTTTCAAAACCTGGCGCCGACATTTCCCACAATGCAAATTGGCCACTGAGTGACATTTTTCAGATTACATGCAGTTTCCTCTGGAGCCACAAAAAACATTACACTACTATTTCACATATGTAGTAGTAATCCCCAAGACCTGTAAACACACTTTAATATTGAAGATGCAAAATTGGTGGAGTCACCCTTTAATCAAAACCCAAGTGGCTTATGATGCTACGGTGTGATGCTGATTAGCTTAGAAAGTTTCCCCCGAGCCAGCTTCAGTTAATGCTGAGCTAGTTTAAGCTTGGCACGGCCAACGTTTTAGCTGGCTAGCTTGCGAGCCAGTTAGTTCAGATTACCCACCCTCGTGAAGCTCAACAGCTGTGATTAAACAACATTACGTTATGAGCATCCACACTTAGTTTGACTTTGCCCTAATCATCTCGCAACATCAACAAGCTCTCAGGAAGGTCTCAATTTTCATATCAGGTTACGACCCGCTCACATATGGCCAGTGACAAATAATATCAAAAGTAAAAAATTCTGGCATTATGAAAACATTTTTAATACGACGAGAGATGGACATGCACATGTGTAATGTAATACACCGGAGTATGGAAACTTTAACATCAGACTCAGTGATGCAGAGCAGCAAATAATTACACCGAAGTTATGTGATGCCACTTCAGAAAGTCGCTCTGACAGACCGCTCACTGAGCTGTGACAGCCACAGAACATCAGGGTTTCCAGATTATTTCATACCAGGAAGTGAATAATCAATCAAAGAAGAGAAGGGGGGGGGAGAGAAAACATACATCCTACAGGGCCAAAACCCCTAAGCAGATACATGCTGTGAAAATAACGATCCAAGTTATCAATTACAGTAAGAGAAGTTGAAGAACGACTCGACTGACCTAAATGAAAGAGGCCTTTCCTTTTGCACAGAGGTTTTAACCTCAGAGTTTAGCTGAGGGTTTTGAGGGGGGGGGACACACCCAAAACTGATCATATACCCATAGAACGAAGCAGACATATACACACTTCTTACATCTATATAAACGCGCTTCTCTTTTTAATGAGCTCCAAACACATGTTAACAAGATGGGAGAAATATTTCTTAGAAGACACCCACAGTATGGCCGCTGTCCCAACTCTCTGAGCGGTAACAAAACAACTCCTCTCATTTTCTGCTCTCCCTCTCTGTGAAGATACCCACATAATGAGTGTGGTTCCAACACTCTTACATGTTCTTCTCTACCCACAGGGGAATAAAGCCACAAAACGGGCCCAGTCCCAGTGCCGTTAAGCGGCCCCTCTCCTCACAGTAGGCCTAATTCTTCTCCCTGCAAATTTTCCTTAAATGCTGCTTGTCGCTGTTGCAGCCTCTCATGCAATAAAAAAAAGGATATTTTGCAATTCACTTCGGAGGAAGTGATGCTGTGAATGGGACTGTGTTACTGTGCGTTTGCTCTCACCCTTGTGCATCTGCCATTCCTCTGTTTTCCACCTTGATTTCGCACTCCTTGATCATAGAGCTCAGAATCACCTGTGGAGAATGTGACAGAGAAGGATTCATCTGAAATGTTGCATTTACAAGAAAAACGTCTGTCATTAAAAAGCAACTGAATCTTACAATCTACTTAAAGATTACTTCAAGGAATGTAATGTCGTCTATATATACTATTAAACAGCATGGTTATGACAACTAGAGCGATACAGAACAGGTGGTGTGGAACTAATTCTGTCCCAACATGATAAAAAAACGATCTTGTGGTACTTGTATGTTTTAATACATGAAAGTTCCAGTTTGGAAAAATAATTCCCATCCTCTGGTATGTTGGCCTTACAGACAAAGCGGATGTCAGCTGATCGTTAGTCACCTTCGGAAAACGCTCACATGAAAAATGCATCACGTGAGATTCGGAGACACAAATAAACCCGGTGGAGGTGTGTGTATGAGTGTGTCTGAGAAAGAGGTCAAGAGTTAGACCGCTCCATTGGTACACGAGCATGCAGACAAGATACTATATGCGGCCGGTGTCTGAATATATGAATGAAATCTCCCCCCCCCCACTTCCTGAGTGTGAGTGCATGTCTGTGTGTCTCCTGACCTCGTGCTCAGGGGAGAGTTGTTCCATGTCGGCGCGGAGGCACCTGAGGCCAGGCAGGAAGTGGTTGACCATCACCTCCTCAGAAATGACTGCGCAGGAAGTTAAGGACTGGAATGAAAAACTGAAAAATAGAATAACTGCCTTCCAGTTGTATGGCTCCGTGCACCAGTGAAGTTTCCATTCATTTCTGTCCTTACTCTTACAATATCCGTGAAGACTTTGACGGAACAGAACAAGGTCAAGTGTAGTACTTCGCTGACTATTTTTTACTGAGGAGTACAGACCAGCTGAAGCTTCATATCAGCATGACCAATGAGCTTGTGTTGGACTACCGCTGTATGTCTATTAGTGTCACTGAGCTGATCAAAAATAAAGCTGGCCAATGAAGCTGATCTTAATAGAACATGAAGAAGCTAAAATGTGGATGCTTCACACTCACAATCATAATCACCACAGTTTAAAGGTGAGTACCCGAGATTATTGTGTCACCAATTCAGTATCTGAAGAAATGGTCACAACCTCTCCTTCTTTTCCTGAGTTATGGTGCTGAATAATGGCCAGGGACGCGTTTTTGCATTACATTGTGATGATGTGACAGTGAAGTTTACCTTTTGAGATGAGATGTCATCACTTTATCATTTTGTCCTATGACTCATGTGTGTGAAATGTTGTCATAATTAGAGTATGGACTTCTGGGTTATGCTCAAAAGTGGGTTTCGTGGGGTCACAGTGATCTTGACCTTTGACCCCCCACATTTCTAATCAGTTCATCCTTGAGACCAATTGGACATCTGAACCAAATTTGGGGATGTTCCTGAGAAAGCCTGTTTCACAATAATGAGACATTGCTAGGAAGACGCTGGCATGGAGCCACAAAAAATAAATAAAAAAATATAGTTGATCCAATGTTACACCATTCATTAAGGTTTCATCATTCATGCAGAGGTAATCACTACACCACCTTTGCACTATCCATGTTTCTACGCAGGTCTCATACCTGCATAGCTAAACTGCTGATGGCCCCGTCAGAAAAAATACAGATTAAACCTAATTCATTCTTCTTTGTAAAAATGGAGGCAAATCCTACTTTGTAAATTGTGAAAAACCCTCTAATGTATTAATGTTGGACTGGAGCTGCCCTGTCCATCTGGATCATCTTGTTTTTCACTACATGTTAAAAAAAAAATGCTGTTTTCGAGGCCCAGAAGCTACAGATACTATTTGAATAGTGCTTCCAGGAATTACCAGACGGGTGGAGTTTACTTCTAGATTATTCAAAATGTCAAAGCTTTTTGGAATATTTTCTTTTCACTGTGCAAACATTCTACAAATAACAGTTTTGCTATAAAGAACTGAAGTAGGTTGACACAAACCTAAATTCTCAGCACAAGAGCACTTTGTCCACCTGTCACTTGCCAGCGGGGCTATATGCGACACAGTCAACGAATCTATATTTGTGGAGATGGGAATGTGCAATTTCAAAGCTCGTCAAACTGATTACAAGAGAAAGAAGTGAAGTGGGAGGTAAAGCCGCTGAGGTTAGGGCTATACCTCCTGGACGCTACTGCACTGTGAAATCACAGCCTGACAAAGATCCACAGGAATGAACCTCAGACCAGCTGTCCTCTACGTGTGTGTGTGTGTGTGCGCGCGCGTGTGCGTGTGTTGGACCCGGGTGCGGTGGGATTGACAGAGGAGAAACAGAGAAAAAAGAGAGAGAGAAAAACAATGTGAAAAAGGAAAAATAGTACGAAACGTAAGAATCACAGAGGAGAAAGGATGAAACACAGAGGAGAGGTAATGTAAACGTGAGCCCTCTCCTGGAAACTGTTAGCGACGATTGAAGCCGATGTTCAGTCCGCTCCTTCTCTCACGCTCGTTCTCCCTCTCTCATCCTTTCCTTTGCCTAACCAACCCTGTAATTACCTCGGGCCCAGAAATGGAGGCAGCTTATTTTCCCTTTCTCCTCCTGCCAAATGACAGGCGAACTGTGCCAACACACACACTGAACCACACACTCAGGCCCCCGGGGCCAAGCTGATACGTACCCACACAGTCAAACAGGCAAATTCAGGGGGCACATGTAGCCAGTGCAGCTAGCATTTGACCGGTTATTCTAACAGCCTTCCCCGTGACTCAGTGTTACAACAACTAATCCTGTACCTGAGCCAACCTTGACAAGGCTTTCTAGTAAATCCTTTGGAAATACATACGGTAAAGTAGTTAAAAACAAATGAGTGAGCTGACCACGGGGAAAACGTGGTCACGCTCCTTTTTCCCTCGAGCTCCACGAGGTTATCTAACCGTTACACATTCAGTGTAAGTAGTTATTGTCCTCTTAAATAAGGTAAATCCAAACTGACCAGTGTGTGGCCCAGCTTGCCCTGACCACTAAGTATGACACATGGAAGGATACAGCAGCAGGAGAGGGCACTGTATGCCTCGAACAGCTGGGTGGCGATGTCAATCCTCTTGCTTTCCACCGCCTGGCTGTTGTTCCCCAGCGCCAGCTTGTGAAGGTGTGGCAACACAACTGGAGGAGTCGAAAAAGGTGTAAAAGTTAAAGCACATGAAGTGCACATGAGAGGAAGAGCAAAAACTTTAGCCCTGGTTCACTATTTGACATTTTTCTACATTATCTTGTGGTATGTTTTTTATCTAATGCGTTCGATATTTGTGTCCTCTACATACACTCATCCCTAAAGCGCGGCTCTGCATTCGGGCCGACCCGTCCAAATGTCCTGATGATCTCCATATGCAACGAGTGCTGGTCTTGGTACTGTGGGTCTTCCAGGAATGATGCCAGCTGCATTTTTACACGCTCCAGCAGCTACACAAACACACAGACAGACAGAAACACAAACACAAATTATATTTTAACATGTTTAATGATGATTTGTAAAAATGTATCTAATAATTAAATTCAATGTCGGCATTTCAGGCTTGTGTGCAGTCCGGCAGTTACCTCTTTTTGTGTCACAGTCTCCATGATGGTTCCAAAGGCAGGGATAGTGGATATCCTCACTGAGCTAAAAGCAGCAGGAGAGCAAGACAACAGTTTCACCATTTATAGTCACTGCGTCACTCTCACTTTAGGCGTTTTCCAGTTTCTTCATTCGTGTGTCTTTATGCACGAATCAGAATGAGTCAAATATTATCTGCAAATATTTTGTAAAATATTATCTGTTTACTCGTGGGCCTCAGGGTATGTCATTAGTAAGAAGGCACCCATCAAGTTTCTGATTGAATCCCATTTTTCCAAACAACGCTGTCAACCTTTTTAAATATTGACTTTTGGATTTATCACAATGGAATATCTAACGCCATGTAAACATTCATGCTAAAACCACAAGGGACCAGGCCCACTGGGGCTAACACGTGTTCTAGGGTTTATCCAATAAAGTAATTGCATAGAAATGACATGCTAGTAACCACGGTGGGGACTGACGAGGTGATTGCTAACGTCAAGGACCGGCAATTCAAGCTGCATTCTGCCTAAATCATGACATGACCGGAGGCTGTGAAATTTAACCAAAATGAACCATCGAAGCGAACCATCACTGTTTTGCTCGCCGCAGCAAGTCAGGCTTTATGTTGAACGCCACACGTCTAACTGCTTTGCTGATCTAGTAAGTTTATGTCTGACAGGGGTTATGCAATATAATAATCTATAATCAATTTCTGCCATTTTACTACTTTATAACTTTATACATTAATATTATTCTTGAGCTAACAGTAACAGTAAAAGCTAGAAATCCTGAAGATAAAGAGGTCATTTAATTGCAAAATCCTTAATAAAAAAAACCTAAACATTATTCATAATAAAATGATCTGACAATAAAGAGTGATTATAATATATTGCCACAAGCAGGATTAATTTGGTGCTGTTAGGGTGATGTTAGATAATCATTCCAGTGTCAGTAAGAGCAGGAAAGACCAAAAGATACACATGAGCCATGTTGGAATTGGTGGAGTACAACAACGGTTTGTCATTATATCTTTAAGTTTGACTTTACAGTGTGCTGATGGTGGACACAGCAAAATATGTGAAAGATGACATGCCAAAGATTGATTTACTTGCCAAAAAGTAATGAACATAGGTTACAATTTTTGAAATCAACATATGTTGACTTTGTGTGTACCCATAAGCATGGTATTTCAAACCAGAGAGTGATGAAATGAAAAGGGCTGCATACCAACAGTGTCGGCACTAATTTCACATCATCTTCTCTAATCACAAACATGAAGGCCGGATGTACACTGAACTCTTTTATGTGTAGGAGGTCTGATCTTGGAATAATCATCAAAGCATGGCGAAGAGGGTTGTCCCTCGTTTATAACGTGATGAAAAGGACAATTGTGTGCCACAAGATGGATCCAGGGGAGATTTAAGTATTCACTCGTTCAACTTCGAACGTTAAAATGTTTTTAAATAAATCACTTTGGCTCCAAATCAGTGGACAGTCATAAGATTTTCTTTTTCGTGCCTATTCAAGCCCAGAAGACTCACACTGTGAGGATGCAGCCCACAAAAATGACAATGTTTACAGAGAGGTTTTCTTGTGTCGATTGACTCACAATTCAGGCCCACTGCACAGAGTTATAAGGGCCGGAGCCGCCCGGCGATCAACTAATGCTTCACTCATGCCTCGGAGAACCAACTGCAAACCCACCACACAGCAGGATGAGAGAGAGGGAGAGGCCGGGTGGGAGGAGACAGGAGGAGGGGAGGGAAAAATAGAGGGCGGGGAGCAGAGAGGTGAAAGAAAGAGGCAAAGACAGAAGATAGAAGGGAATGATATTGAAGAGAAAGAGAGAAAAATAGAGTGACAGGGTAAAACCGAGAAAGACGGGGTGAAGAAGACAACCAACCACAAGCTGACAGGTCGGTCAGGAGGAGGGACCCTGCTTAAACTGAGTGGGGTGGGGAGGAAGAGGAGGAGGGAACGGGTTACAGATGATCATGCAGGGATTGTGCTATTGCCGCATGCAGCAATGCGCACAAACAAATCTGGACAGGTTAATGTTGTCGTCTGATGAGGTGACGTGAGCTGGCGTGGGATAGTGTTGCAGATCGATGATGCCAACATGCAGGTGTGTTAGTGTTAACAATGGTGATGCTGATGAACTACCTCACCGGCCAGCCTAAACCTGAACAGGAGCAACTCCACACAGAACATTATGCCAGGAGGATTTAAAGGAGAACACAAGTGCAGAACTGAATCGATACCAAATGAATTAAACCATTTATCAACGAAGATACGGTTCTGAGAAATTGTTTTGTGCTGAATTTGCTCCTGGCAGGCACAGGCTTGTTTCAGTGTGATAGTTCTCCGGCGGCAGAGAGAAGGGGGGAAAGAGACGCGGCGCGGTTTATTGTTTGTTGTTGTTGTTCCACTTACATTTCAGGGTCGGAGGACAGTGTGATGAGAGCCGGCACCACTCTCTGAGCTACCAGCGTCTCATTCACCCCCTTCACCAGCAGCTGATCGGATTGGACAGAGCCAGCCGTGATGTCACAGAAGTGGGCGGGGCAGTGGGACAAGAGCGAGCAACACCGGCAATAGATAGAGAGGAAACAAAAAAAACAAAAGAAGCAAAACAGAAAAGGGGGAGGGGAAAAGAAAAAAACAAACACAAAAAAGATAGGAAGAAAGTGATATACAATGACAAGAACCATAGCTGCAAGGCACGGAACGGCACTGCATGTATCAAGCAAGTGTGTACACAAACGCACATACACACAATCACACACACGCAAACACACGCACATGCACACGCAGGTATGCAGAAGAAAATGGCAAAACCAACATAGCTAAACTGCACAAATACTTTTACAGTATGGTGAGCATAAAGCTGTGGGCTCTTTCCACAGTCTCCAGGTCAGATTACTCTTCCATTCATTTCAACTGTTGACAGTAAATTGATCTGATCTGGGATCTGTGGTAGATGACACTTCACAGTTTTGACAATGGTGAACAGCTAATCACTATGGAATGGTGACAGTGGGGTGTGCTGGGGAACTTCACAAAACAGGGGGGGGGGGGACATGAAAACCGCCT
>OMLP01014015.1:18853-32651 GCA_900302685.1 Spondyliosoma cantharus
ACCACTCCTCCTCCCCCAACGTTTGATCAACACAGGCCCGGTTCTACTGCTATACCTAGATCCTCATCCCAACATCTGACCTTTAAGTGTGCACAGATCTCTAAGAACACAGAGATGTGATTTGTCATGGTTGTTTTCTGACTAGGGCCAGCACCTTTGCTTTGGGAGCCTGGCTTAAAAATGGAAAATCAGTGGAAAAAAGTCACAAGGAAGAAAAAAGGGAAACAGTCATCTCCCATTAAAAATAATAATAGCAGTGTTATATTTCCAAAAACCCTGAAATATTGAAAGAGTAAAACATTTCTATTTCACTACATTTCAATTATACTTTCCAATAACACTGAAAAGGAACAGGTTTTAAAGTTTTCTCACTATACTTTCAGGTTGCTGACTTTTAGCCTTTCTCTGACACGCAGCAGATATTGTCATAGTCCGTCTTAGGTCAGTGCACAGCAAAAGGTCTGATGTTAACTCTAGGAAGGTCTCCCCATACAGCTGGAACCAGGGCACTGACACAGTACAGTATTCCTCAGTCAGACTCATAAACAGAGTAGCTAAATATGAAATGCATGTTAAACAGCAGCAATAGCAAGCAGAGCTAGCACATGTATAGCAAATAGGTAAACATACAGTAAATACTGTAGTATCTATAATGTAGGACTGCACAATTCATTTATCTAATTGGAACATATTTTGTACAGTATGTACAATTTCATTTAGGATGTATTGTCTATCATGAAATTAAAATGCTTAAAGGGATAATTATATGATCACAAATTAATATGGATCACCATTTTATCCATAATTGTGCAGCCATGTTGTATTCTACTAGTATCATTCATTCCGGGATTATTTCTTATGTTTTGCTAAAATGGAACAGGAAAAATTCTATCAAAGATCCTATTGTGGTGTAATTTAACTCTAAACATCCAAGATTAGCTCAGTCTGTGTGTGTTCTGTACCTCAAACATCCGTGCAGCAGTACACCGCACCAGTGCAGATGTATGGACGACCCCATACCACAGAACAGTCAACAGCAACTCATGGTACACTGGGTTGGCGCTGAAGAGAGAGCATAACATAAATACTGGGCAATATTATGCCGACGGTGTCAACAAACGACTTTCAAACTGTTGGATAATGTTTTGACACGTGTATCAATGCAATAGCAGTGCAAATCAGTTCGACTTATGACACTTTGGAGGTCCACTGTTTGTCATAGTTTGAATCATTATATAATCATGCCTAAAATCCTCTGGCGAAGTCTTTTTATTTTTAACCAAGAAGGGGGGTCAAAATTTGCAGTGTGGAGAAATTATTATTATTCAAAAATTTAAAATCAATCAATCAATCTTTTTTTTGCCATTGTTATAACTGTAAAAATAAAATCTTGTTCCAGTTTTTTGTACATTTTTAGCCTGCATTCACCACAGACAGTTCTTTTGCAAGTTTTTAAAAAAGAACATTCAAGTTTTCCTAAATTTTCTATTCTATTTCTTTCAATTAATTAGATATAATGGTCCACACTTGGTCAGTGTAGCATAATAGTCAACCGTTGGCAATGTGTGTGTGTGTGTGTGTGCGTGCGTGCGTGCGTGTCTCACCCTAGCTCCACAAAGGAGGCCTTCAGGCTGTCAAGAGGTGCATGGGACAAAGACAGGGTTGTCATAACATCCTCCAGGAAACCCACCAACAACTTGCGATCCTCCTCCTGTAATGACATCACAGAATGTGATGTCAGTAAAAGAATTTATTAAAATACCCATTTTAATACAAGTGCATGCACATTTCTACAAATCATTTTTGTCAGTTTCAACATTGCTTTGAGCAAGTTTGAATAACATGTTGTGTTAAAAGGTGAGAGAAAATACAGCATGTGCATTGTTTTGCAAGTGCTCACGTCATTTTCTGAAACTAAAATCAAAACAAAAACAAGTGGCAGCTTGATGTGTTTTGGAGTGGATTTTCCCTCATGACAAAGAACAGTAACCACAAATGTGACATGGTTCACTCTACATACTGCAACATACACAACAAAACAGGAGCTCAAAATGTCATTTACTTATATAGTGGACATAATTCACTTATTTACATAGTGCAGATTAATCGAGCAACACACTGAAATGCACCATGAGGTATGATTCTGACTCTTCTTGAGGTGTTTTCAAGTCACCCAATACTTGGCTGTGGTCTGTTATTAATTTACCTGGTTGTAACAAGTCAGCACTCCAGTGGCGTAGATTGGGACTGTGGCTTTGGTGAGAATGTCGTTCCCTGCTGAAACATCTAAGAGAGCGAAAACAAAAAGAAAACGTTCAATAGCAGCTATTAAAATTTCAAAAACTGTTTTTATATTTTTCTGCATTAAGCCGAAACCTTTATTTCTTGTGACTGCATTGCATTATTGTTTATTGATGCTTCTGCCTCTCTCCTCTCATCTCTGGCTTTAACTATGTGCTATCAAACACTATTACAACTGTAATGGACATGCCATGTTCTGCCCAATTAATCAGAAACATTAAAAACACAATAAAACAGGGGGAATATGGGCCAAAAAAGTGACAGGACATGATGGGGTGAGGTATAGCCTATTATATAGGCATTTCCGTAACGTGACTGTGTCTGTAACAGTGTGTCTACGGCATACATGCATTGTGGTCTCACAAAAATCTAGTGAAAGGACCGCTGCATTATAAGGTCACAGTGTCCCCTCAACACAAACTCAATACAAAACACATTTCATAAATGCCACAATACCAAAGCTAAATCACTTGGCAGCCAGCTGAGACCAAGCACCTCTTTTAACTACAGAAACATGTCCGGAATAAAAAAAAAAAAAAAAGACAGCTAGGGGAACACCCATTACTGACTCCAAATAGCTTGTTTACATCAACAGAGTCTGCGCCTGAACTTCACCCACGGACATTCTCTTCAGAGAGCTGAGAAAGTCTCACATCAAATGGACATGTATGTGTGTAGCTTTTATCTGCACTCACCAACGTTTTCCTCAGACAGTCGGAGGATCTCTTGGAACTGTGGTTTAACCTGAAAAGGTCATGAGGATAAAGAAAATCACCACATGAAATGATGATGAAAATATAATACAAACATGCATTCAGAGAAAGGAACGGTGGTTACGACCACTGCTCTTGGATTTAGGATGAACTCCTATTAAAGCAACATTATTGGCTTAAAATAACAGCTGATGATGAATTTTTTTTGTTGTTAGCGCTTACATCATATCTGTCAAATTGTTACGAACGTGGGACAGCGGTGTCGCACCCAGAAACTGTGGGCACCCCAAATCGCACAAAATGCCGATTTAATTTAATGTTGCTTTAAAAATATATTGCACCAGCAAATATAAGTTGAACTGACAGGCTACTTCAAATTTAAAAACACCTAGTAAAAACCAAAGTGTTGAGATAGCACAGTTTATTGTACACTCAGAAGAATGTTTTATTTTGACGAGTCAGGTGGTTTTACCTTAGTGTTGGTAAAAATCTTTCCGAAGGTGCGACACAACCTCCAGAAGAAGCGAGAGAACTCGTGCACGCAGGTCGACGACGTCACATTGATACGGCCCACGATCTCTATGAGCTGAGGGAGGCTAGAGACAGAGCAGACAGATAATCAGTGCATGCGGGATTGTCTGTGCATGCACTCCTGGTACTGTGCAAAAAGTTCTGTTGTGTGTGTAACTGTGTGTGGTTGCTGCATTTCTCACAGTTGGTTGACCACCCATAGCAGGCTGTCCCAGCCGGTGGTCCCTTCATGCTCTAGCTGGTGGTCGTAGAGTAGCAGCAGGGCGCTCAGCATCTCTCTGCTGCCGATGATGGTCGCCACGTCCTGGAGGGGAGAAGCTGGCCTCGGGAACCGGGTCACTGCAGAACCGGAGGCAGAGGAACAGAATAGAAACTCAGGAAATGTTCTGGTTTAAGAATTACTACATCTGCTTGTGACTTCTGTGTTTGTGTGTAGTCGTCCTACCCTCTATTGCAGGTATGTCTCCGTGGAGTTTGGCTCTGCTGGTGAAGGGTGCGTTCTGCAGCACCACAGCAAACAGAGGAGGGATGAGAGACTGCAGGGCCGACAGGAACACGTGTAGCTTGTGTTCATCCAGACCATGTTCTCCTTGCTGTTGACACAGGGAGGACAGTTTCATTTTATGTTATATTTTCACATTGCATGTTGCTATATTTTCACACATTTACATTTCCTCCAACTTACTGACCATTTGGATGTCCCTAGCTAAACAAACTCAATGTTTACAATTGGTTAAATTTACAGTACATGTAGCTGTATTTTATTTGTATTCTCCTTTTTTGTTTTCCTTTTCTGTTCTTCTTTTTACTTTTAAAAAGCCTTCAGTAGACAAGACAAACATGTAAACATGCACTTACCATAAGTAGTTTCTCTATACGTGCCAACAGAGAAGGGATTAGTGCAGTCTGCAGGGTGCCCAGCTCTGTGGTCCAGGCAGCAAAGGCGGGAATGAAGACCTGGTGGACAGCACTGACCACCCGCTCTGATGGGTCACTGAGTGACAGCAGCATCAGCTCAAAACCCTGGAAGAAGCACACGAAGTCACAAAGATTGACAAAAGATAAGCATGGAGATTTAGCCACAACAGCAGGAGGAAACTGACTAAAAATAATACATAGAAACAGAAAGTTCTGACACTTAACATACCTGGGAGTACTTATCAGGGTCATCTATATAACCCATGATAATACCCAGACTCTTGACCACAGCCTCTCTGACCATGTCAGCCTTGTCCTCAGCGAGCATCTGCTGCAGCATGGACAACACCAAGGAGCTCCGGATCTCCTTCTGCAGACACAGACAGTGGACAGACGGAGAACTCATTTATATTTCATTCCTCTACATAAATCCCTTTTTAATTATATATGAACAATATGTTCTTACAGGCAGGTATGGTGCTAAGGCTCCACAGGACTCTGCCACTAACAATCGTCTCTCTGGATATTTGTGGTTAATCTGCAGAAGAGGAGAACAACATTTAGAGGGAAATTAGTGTTGGAAGAAACACATGGAACAGAAGTTGAAAGGAGGCGAGAAGTAGACTGGAGGGCAGCCACCGTGGAACAAAAACAACGCGTGTATCGTCAACACGCTGACCCTGTGGAAACCGCTACTGGTTTCTTTGTCAGATTCTCAGCCTCCAAACTGCTGGCAGCTGTTGTTGCCATAAATGTGTTGCACGAGGTGACACAGGTGGCAATGAAAACAAAACTGATATCACGTTTAAGTCAGGGACACTTAGGTATTGTAGATCGCAAATATTTTCCATTTGAGCTTTTGAGTGTTTCTTGTGCAATAGATTACTTTTTTTTTTCTTTTTACATACACGAGACACAAAGTGAAAACAATAAAAACAGACACGGCTAATATCATTTCTCTAGCCTCTTACTAAAATAGAACAGGAAAAAAGTGTCACAGGGTAAAAACAAGGGGTAAAAAAAACAAAAAAAACAACAGTAGGCGAAACACTTTTTGTATTACCATAGAGAATCAGTGACAGTATATTCAATATCAAAGGCCATCTGCAGCTTGTGCGCCGTACCTGTTCCCAGCACTGAGGAAGTAGTTCAGCCTCGACACGCGTTGGGCCCACGTGCCTCGCAAACGCAACACAACCCGTCAAGATCATTTGTCTTTGGAAACACACACACAGAGGCACAGAAGAACGCACTGCTGGATTAACAGATCTGGTATTACACATTTTGTTAAATCACTGACATATGTGTTTAAAAGTCAGATTGCCGTTAAAATGAATTAATTTGAAACAGCACTACTTTGGATCTAATGCAGCTGTCTCTCTCTCTCTCTGATGTCCTGCCCACAACACTGTCTGACTGGTTAGTCACATTTCAAGTAATAATTTATCAAGAGGGAGTAATGTGAATCTACAAAGTAACTAGTAACTAAAGTTATCTTTTTATGGCTCCAGAGGAAGCTCCATGTTATCTCAGGTTCCTCCAGTAAGTGGCCTTATGGGTAATGTAGTTACCACGTTTTGAAAAACGAAATAAAAACAAATATCTGTTATTGGTCTCCTTAATCCCAACAATCATTATCTGCCGTGAAAAATCCATACACACCTCTGCTCATCATCCGGTCTCTTGATTAGATTGAAGAGGATGTGGAGGAGCTGGTCTCTCTCTTTAGGCTCTGGGTGAAGGCAGGCGGTGCACAATATGAGTGGGATCAACTCCTGGAGAAAACAAAGAAAGAAAAGACAGATGAGAGAAGAGGCATCAGTTTAGATTATTCTGCAAAAGGAGGGTGAGGTTGAAACACACAGGGAGAGGTTGGTAGCAATCAAGCAGGCCTGAGAGTCTATGAAGAACAGGGGATAGGAAAGGGGGAGAAGGTTTTTATTAAAAAGAGGAGAGAAAATGGGAAAGTCACATGGAGGAGAAACAAAAGGGGGTCACCTTTGAAACCAACAGGAGTCTGTCAACACCGGTGGAAACAGGCTTACCTTCAGTACCTCATTGGTGTCATACCTTGACTCATTTGGCTTTGGAGTTACGGGCATACAATTAGAACCACATACTGGAGGAAAATAGTGCATGCACACACCCAGAGACAGCTGCATATAGATGCACACACATATACCTACTGCACTAGTTCCCCTACTACAAGGCAGCTCTATCCCAGAGTTCACACAGAGTTTATGGACCTTCCAGCCAGAGGGGAGAGAGCTCAGCTGCCCTTGATACAGGGCCTCCATGGCCAAATTGTGGTCAGCCCTAAATTCCCGCCACACACACCCAAATTAGAGAGTGCATACAGAGTTAAAAATATGTTTTTTTTCAAACAAACTCTGCTTTTTTTTCCAGGAAGATATCAAATGTTCCTGCCAAGAGCTGGAAGAACGAGCAAAACCCCAACGCTGGATGGACACATGGACCTGACAGAGACACTCAGGGTAAAGATAGGCTGTGATGAGTCACATGCTCGACACTGGACAAACCCTCTGAAGTCAGTGCCATGTTGGCTATCTTTTAAGATGTAAAAAAAATATTGCATTTAAGAACCAGAGGGCCATTTTGAGCAGCTACATGAGGAGTTCAGTACGGGTGAAAACAGTTCAAGCGTCAAAATGCCGCAAAAACCTTCAAATTAACTAAATTCAGCCCAATTTAACCGTCAAATTCAATAATCTTCTGCCCTGGCCTTTGAAAATACCATATATCCTCACAAGAGATATTTTTGGAGTCTTAGCAACACTGGCCTGATAAAGCACATAAAGGAATTCATAAACAGAACACATCAGAAAAGCCAGAAGCCATGCTGACCCTGCTCTATTTCTGTGTGAACTCCTGTGTTTCTGATGTGAAGACTCCTTCAGGATGTTAAACATCTGACCAGTCCTGGATAAACATTGTGGGCAGGTAGAGTGGACAGTATGACGCCAGGACCCAGAGGCCAGGGGGCCAAATGATTTACTTCAAAGAGCACAGCTACTGTAAAATTGCAGGCCGATGACCACTAGGTGCAAGAGGCCGTGTCCAAATTAACCAATTAAAAGAAAATCAACGACTAAAGATTATTTTGATTATCGATTAATGCTTTAAGTCATTTTTCAAGCTTTTTATCCGTCATTTGTGATAGTAAATGACAAGTCTCTGGGTTTTGGACTGTTGGTTTGACTCGCTGCATAGGTCTATTCGTTACAATCATTTTTCCATTTGTTTTTATGCCTGATGTCTGTTATTTGAGTCACACCTTAACTTTCCATCTTTTTTTTCTTGAAACGGTCCTGACAAAACTGTCAGCGTTTGTCTGCCAGTAGTTCATTAAAGATCGGTTAATATGGCCATCAAAAAAAGGAAGTCATTGATTAAAACATGTATTTACTCTCTTTGTAGTGACACCGCCTCTTGGACATAACTAGGCAAACCGTTTATTGTATATTAAATGGAATAAGGGATATAGTTCTGAAACACTATACCAAAAATTAAGCCTTAATAGAGAGATCAGGAAAATTCAAGTAATGCAGGGCTATAAAACAAATGCTCAGCACATTAAGTACAACACTGTATATTGACGAAAAACATATTGTTTAATGATTTACAGTCTCTGATAATACAGCCAGGTGGCAGGCAGAGTTTAATTGCATTATTTCACCGTTTCAAGTCAAACACTTTTTGTTCTTAACTGGGTGTCACTTTCAAACAACAAGGTGTGTCTCCAGGGTTGTGGCAGTTACAAAGCTTCAAGTTGCAAGATGGAGGTGCGGGCAGCTGTGTGTGTGTACGCGGTGTCATGCTCGGTGAACCTAACGGACTAGTGCAAAGTCCACACAGCTCAACCCCGAGCCCCAGTGCTCTGCTGTGTTTTAATTCTTCGCCCTCATCTCCCCTCAGCTTGTTTATCTTGATCGTGCAAAGAGATCGAGTTCTCAAGAACCGATTTTATTCAATAACATCACCATAATGATATGCAAAGCAGCCTGACTGAGAACTACTCCAACCAGACTTACCTCTTTCAAGCACTCCATTCTGTGTTTTATCAAGTTCAACAATCTGTGTGCAAAACTCAGGCGCACAGTACACATGAGGATAAACAAAGACACAAATTGCATGCAAGCAGTTATGTGTAGATAGGACACCTGTGCAGGTGTTCGCCTTACAGCTTGCAAGGACTGACACCTCGTTAATGCCTAAACGAATGAAAAAACATCTCCTTCCCTCGTCTCCTCAGAAGAAATTAACATTCAACTTCAAACAAAAGCAAACATTTCCCTCAACAGTTCTGGGAAGAAAGCAGGTTTTAAATTAGGTTCTCACTGCACACATCTGCACACATCAAAGTTAAAAAACAAAACAAAACACTTATTAAGTAAGAAGAATAAAGCATAAAACTACTTTTAAATAAGCTTCTAGAAAACTTTATCAGATTTTATTATAAAAATAACTCAAGAGCTGCAGCAAATAAAACAGACAAGGAACCAATGAAGGTAAATTTACACAGCACATGACCCATCAAGGGCTAAAACTGCATAACTTAGGCCATCACTGCTTACATAGTTTGGCTACAAATCAATTTCTGTATTTACCTTCATGACAATGCAATCTTGTGATGTCAGAGTTACTGCTAATCAACAAAAAAAATGAATATTTCTAGCAAGTCAGACCTAATGTGGCAGCAGTTGTAGCCAACAGGAGCAGGGCAATAGCAATATACGTTTTGGTCTACAGGGTCATGAGAGAACCATGCAGATGAGTGCGTGAAAGACTCACCTGGCAAAGATGTGCAACCATTCTCTAGAAGAGAGGCATGCATGAGAGTGAGAGAATGAGTGAGACGAAAAGAGAAGAATAAAAAAATAAAACCAGTGAAGGCAAAGAAGGACAGCAAACGTGACTGCGTGGGGGGGACAAAAGACGATGAACACTGGTGACAACAAATGCCATCAGACAAAGAAGGTGGAATCTTAATCAATAGATAGACACATGTCAGCTTGGTATACAAAGCGTACTGTATGTTTAGCACTGCAAAACTCTGAATGAGCTGAATCTTGCTGGATGACAAAGGACAACAATGATAAAGGTGCTATGTGCATCTTTAGTACATTAGGCTAAAAGGCCCTTTTTCAATTTTGAATTGAAATTCTCAACACGCTGACAAGCGATTACACTGCACATAGCAGATTTAACCAGGTTGTTTAGAATCTGTTCACTGCCGGTCAATAAGGACAGAGTTTTTTTTGTAGATTATCATTTTCCCAAATGTTCACCCTGCTTCGCCTTGCTGCTGTGTGTGTATCTATTTGGACACTAAGAGAAGAAGCCTGTGATGATGACGACAATCATGAGAGGGATACAGTGAGGAGAGGCTGATGAACAGGAGGAGCAGCAGAAGAGGGGGTTACCTCTCGTTTAGCAAGGAGGACATTAGGGACGATGTGAGGGAGACAGCGGCCCAGCATCAGCATCACACTCTCCTCGCTGTCTGCTATGCGTGACACCTGAAAATCAGAGACATTATTAACATTTATGTTATCACGAAGGTAAAGCTTTTACTGTGCCTTCGGGATAGAGCATGTGCGCTGACCTCTGCTCCCAGGCGGCTGTCGGAGCACATTCTGCAGACGGAGAGCAGGGCTTGCAGGAAGGCCGGAGATAACTTCCTGTGACACCACAAACAACAAGAGACCAAAAACAGTCACTTCAGTCTCGACCGCTTAATCTGTGTGCCACAACTGGAGATCGCCTGACCACTGAATGATTGAGGCCTGGACTAGGCCAGCCTGCCAGAGAGCTTAGTGCTGCCATTCTCCCATGTCACTGCTGTGTATTTCAGTAAACGAAGAAAAAAAAAAAAATCTAAAGATAGATGGTGTTTGACTGAAGGACATTACAGCAGCACTGGCACCTGCTCAAAAGCAGATGATGCCTTACTGTATGGGCCACTTGATTTCTAGAACTGCCCATGAACTGCAAATGTATCCATCTTAATATGAGGGTATATTGGAAACACAGCATTCCATTGATCAGATCATTTATTAATTGTAGGTGCACTTAACAACATGGGTGGGATGGTGGTAAGAAGTGTTTACACATGATCAAAAGTCAAAGGTTCGCTTCACACAAGGGCCGTCTCAATGAAAGGAGGCGTCCCTTGTGTGAGGAAATTACATTTTGACACAAGAGGGCAGCAATTCACCTAATACAGTGTGTTGTGTTGTCCATAGCTTGGTAACTACCTCCATCTAGTGGTTACTTTTAGTAACTACACTGAGATATTTATACTTTTCTATGCATGATGCATATACAGAACTTTTCAGGATAGTTAGATAGTTGAATTTTACATTCATTCAGGTTTTCTGCACGTCTCTACTTCCACTCACCTGTTTGGTTGATCAAACTGGACGGGAGGCCGACTCTTAAGCTTGTTGTGGGACTGCAGGTGGGGATGTGATGTGTTCTGAGTGGCGGGGGGGTCCAGGTCTGTTTCAGGCTCCGAACCCCCTCGGATGTCCAGATACTTGCCATTATCTGTAGGAGGCTGAGAAGAAGACTAGATTAAGTCTAAAGGCTTAATGGATTCTGTAAAACTACATCAAGAAACCTGCAAATACACTAGAAGAATTTAAATGATCCTAAAGGACACTAGTAGTGAAAACACCGTACAAATTAGCATTACTCTGCGTGTTACATATCGACACTGGCCACATACCACAGAGAGAGGGTCGGTGGAGGAAGTGTTGGTGTTAGAGCAGGAGGAGGAGGGGTTGGATGTATTCTGGGAGCCCAGGTCCAGAGTGGCCGGAGGTGGGGAGGAGACACTCCTCTTCAGTGTCTGAATCTCACTGTGAGGTGGGGAAAAGGAGACAGGAGATGACGCGTTCACAAAACACCAAAGTGACGTTGCCTCCTCCCATCCCAAAGTACTGTTGGAACACTTCAGTAAAATGGCTCAACAATTGTGAATTGTGGTAAAGTAAATTTTTCTGCATCTTGATGGTGGCAATTAAAGATTCCACATGGAAGGAAAAGAAGTTTCACTAATGCATCAAAGCAGAGTTTCCTCTGTAATTTCATGCAACAGCTGGCTTTCCATACTGGTTCCACCTCGTGGCCTGTTCTGGTCACAGTTATGGATATTATGTGGACTGAAGCGCTGGAGACATTTTTAGACTTTGATGGATGCCTCTCAGGTCTCCTGGTGAATGTTGTTATTGTAAAGGCTTGTAACTGCTATGAATAGAAGGAATGGTTTCAGCATCATCGCATACCAACGCTGGTCATATGATAAATAATATCTGGCATCACACTGCAGGCAGTTTCTCAGCCAGTCTTACATACCGATTTACTCACTTGTTAATCAGATAATGCATTATTATAATATAGGTTATTCCTACATCCAGCTGATAATGAGAACAGACTTGCACCTACCTCTGCAGTTTCTTGATCTGCTCAGCTAGGCTCTGCTTCTCATTGTTGAGGAGGCTTATCTGGTACTCCAACTCTTGGACGACTTCTGTCTGCTGCTATGGATGGAGAAAAAAGAATATACAGACACTTTATTGCCTCAGCTCAAGGGTAGGTGCTCCAAAAGTCATGGTTGATATCTCAGAAGCTAACTTTTTTCTATCATCACCACCATTGTACTTCTGTAGACCACCTCCACAACTACTGGGATGATGAAAAAAGCAACTGACCTTCACTTAAAAGCATGTGTGAATGCACTTTCTATTTAGCTAGTCTCTGTCTACTATAGGACTGCACTTCTCTTATAATGGAATTTCCAATTTTCTGATCACATAGGATGTTGACATATATTACAATTTGATGTGATTCATGATTAATGAGAATGATCATTTGTACATCCCAACAAAAAAAAAAAATATGAAAAAGGATCGATTATTTACCAAAAAAGCTTGTTTTCCTACAACTGGAGAATTAGATTTGTAGGCCAGGACATCTCTTCAGACCTACAGTACTTCATTTAATGCTCACTCACTGAGATAAAGCAAGAAATCCAACCTAGATTCAGGGTACAGCTGATGAGGACCTGTACATTGATGAATTACACCCATAGACGTACGCACCCACATACAAACCTGTTGTGAGAGGTCAGGCTTCTTCGGGGGATCTTGGGCGATGCAGTTTCCGGGAAGATCGCCAAAATTCACCTCTACTGACACATCAACTGTGTCCCGAGGAGAAGGGAGGGGGGCTCCACAGTTCCTGTAGAGCTGTAACAGGTCAGGGGGCTTTGGGATGTTGAGGCCGACATCATCCCACAACTCAAAGTCCTAGAAACAATTAAAAAGGCAATGCCAATTTGCAGCAGAAATGGGGGTGGTTTTTTGCATAGATTAAGCAGAACACAATGCAAGCTCAGAACAGGACAGCTGATCTGAGTTGTTGAATTTATTTATGGTCACATGACCCTACCAGTGCTTTTAGACTAGTGTCCTCATGCACAAAAGTCTGATACCTCCTATTCTGCCTTAGTGATAAAAAAAAACTTTGCATTAAAAATCAGGCAGGAAATAAATGATAAAAAAGGTTCATTCCTTTTAGACATTCCATCTTTAAAACATGTGCCAGCACAGAAAAATCTTTACCTGATCATCATTTTCATCAGAGAAGGTGATGGATGAGAGTTTGTATTCATTTTTCAATAAATATTCATTCACAAGGAAGTTTAAGGCTCTTTTCTCCAGTGGGCGTATAGGCTCCTGAGGTAGAGAGCAAAGAGAAGCTGTGAAATAATTCACTCAAGGCCGAGCAGTGATAACATCACAGGGGGTTTAAAGGAACGCATCTAATCTCTCGACTCATTTGAGAAGAGGTAAGAAATTCACATATCTTTTCATTTCAAACACTTAAAAGATTCCCCACCTGAATTTCAGGACTTGACTTGAAGTTTTTTCTCTCCTGAGAGGGCACTTCGCTCTCTGAGAAATTGAGAAGATATTAGATGAGTTTAAAATGGCGCTGAGCTTTAATCATCTAGAGGAATTCTCTCAGGGAAAAAAAGACAGAAAAGCTGTAACAAAAGAGGGTTCAGGTGGAGAAGAAGTTAAAAGTACGCCACACCTGCTGCCTGAGTCAAGTTGGCGCGCAGAGCCTGAATGGTCTCCTTTGCTTTCCGTAGCTCAAACTCCAGCACTGGACAGGAAGTGACAACACACACACACACGCACACACAAGTGATATCAGCAGAATCATGTCCAGAAACTGCTGTGTGGGATTGTTTCAGTCACACATGTCAACAGAGTATCTGTGTAACTGTCAGTCCATTGTTTGAA
>OMLP01014015.1:42244-52865 GCA_900302685.1 Spondyliosoma cantharus
ACCCGCCTCTTTCATGGGATAACAGAATATGATTGGGTACTGGCGAGACAGAAAGGAAAACTGGGCAAGACACATTTGACAGCTGATAGCGTATGCTAGCTAAATTGTTATCGAAGAAACACAAGCTGAAAATGATTTCTAATGAAGCTGCACTGTTACACATATTATTTGATAGAAAACCGAAATGAGCTTATTTCCATTAAAATGCGTTTTGAGAGAGGTGCTTTTTAAAATAAAAGCTCGTTGGGAAATTGATATTTTAACTACAGTACCCACAATTCAACTGCTAAGTACACGCGTCGACGTAAAACGTCAGTCACAACAAGGAAGTGGATGCTCGTGGTACCTGTATTTCTTGTACTAATCTCCTTACACACAGAGGGACAGTTGGTTTTGTAAAACGACGCACTTAAAGATTACGTTGATCTTGTCTTGTGCAACAAAGCCGTCGACTGCCGGGTTCTCTGGATATATAACTGTCATCTACGAACATAAAGCGGAAGCTAAATCAGGTGCATTAGTGAAATGAATGGTAGCAAAGTTCGATAGTTCTGCTCTCTCATTCATTCATACAGAGACAGCGTCCCCCGTTTTAATGGGCAGATTCCACTGACGTTACATGCAGGTAAGACTTTTGCATGGCCTATAGATGCATCTTGTCAACAAGCTTCACCGACTGCTGATCCATTAGTAACTGAACCACTGAAATGTACAGATCTAACTATTAAAGCCAGTATTTCTGCACAAAGGTTAAAGGCATATGGGAGCGTAAAGATTACCTCTGCTCTTAAGCACACTTTGGCTTAACTGCTCTATTTTACACTAAACCTTCATGGCACCTGCTGCTGTTTGGACTAACCCATTAACCCTGAAAAGTTAGGGTGTTAGACTGCGTAAGTTTATGTTTGTTTCCCTTAGTGATCTTTATTCTGTCTTGATTTGTCTTGATTTGTCTCTTCTTGTGTCTCCCTTTCCTCCATCGCCACCCTCCCTGGTTGCTCTGCAGACCCGCCTCAGTGTTGACACTCAAAATGAGGATGATCACCTTCTTCCTGATTGGGCTGACAGTCCACGTGGTCTTCTTCGTCTCTATTTTTGACATCTACTTCACCTCTCCACTGGTCCATGGCATGACACCCCAGGTCACACCACTGGCACCCCCTGCCTCCAGGCTAGTGTTAGTGGTGGGCGACGGTCTCAGAGCAGACAGTCTCTTCACACTCCTGCCCAACGGCTCATCCAGGGCCCCGTACTTGAGGTTGGGAAACTGATAAATGTTTATACTTGGACTTTTGTCATGCTTTTTCCGTACCTCCTGATCAACTGGGGTTTCTGTGTGCACGTCTGTGTGTGTTTCCTGATATCAGGAATGTGATAGAACAGAGGGGTACCTGGGGCGTGTCACACACACGCGTGCCCACTGAGTCTCGTCCAGGTCACGTTGCTCTCATCGCCGGCTTCTATGAGGATGTCAGCGCTGTTGCCAAAGGTAGGTGTGCACCTGCGCATGTTGGTTGACTGATATTTGTGTCTGTTTGTGACTGCAAGTGCACTGACCTTTCTCTGTGTGTGTGTGTGTGTGTGTGTGTGTGTGTGTGTGTGTGTGTGTGTGTGAGATCAGGGTGGAAGGAGAATCCTGTAGAGTTTGACTCTGTGTTTAATGAGAGCAGACACACCTGGTGCTGGGGCAGTCCTGATATTCTGCCCATGTTTGCCAAAGGTACACATGCATACACACTCACACAAACAACGCGATCAGAACCACTAACTTAATCAATAATAGCGAAAGGTCACAGATAAAGACTGTCATTTTTTTAAATTAAACAACAGACATTTAATAACTGTAATCACTTTTAATCATGATTTTTCTTTTATTCCTCATTGCTTTCAAATGAATGTGAGGTAATGTAATCCCATTCCGTGCTGTGGTTCTTCCAGGTGCTAGTGGTGACCATGTGTATACACACACATACCCAGCACAGGAGGAGGACTTTGCCTCCACAGACGCCTCCAGGCTGGACAGCTGGGTGTTCAATCAAGTCAAAGTATGGTACCAGAATTAGTAATGATAAATGTTGCTGTGTATCTTTTGATAATCACATAAAATGTTTTAGAAGTAATTCTAGGAGACTCCATTGGTATTATTAGTACAGCTTTGCTCATTGACACGCCTGTTGTTCTCTCTCCACTAGTCACTCTTTCAGTCAGCGAAGTCTAACTCCAGCCTGAAGGAGAGTCTGCTTGAGGATAAGAATGTCTTTTTCCTGCATCTGCTGGGCATCGACACAAATGGACACGCTCACAGACCAATGTCACAGTAAGAGACATGTTATTAGGATTCCCTTGTTATTTTGCCAATCACATAACATTGAATTGCACTTCACATAACATAACATAAAGTTAAATGATGGTTTTATTCTTTCAAGGTAGCCTTTACTTAAGTAGTGCCATCTTCATCCTATTTTTGTTGTCTTTTAGGGAGTACCTGGAAAATATTGCTCTAGTAGACACTGGTGTAGCTGAGCTGGTGTCTATAGTAGAGGAATTCTTTGGTTATGATGGCAGAACAGCCTACGTGTTCACCTCTGATCATGGCATGACGAACTGGGGTAAGACTGTTAGCTTATTTGTCTTTTTACTGTCTACAACTGAAAAAAAAGACTTAAACATATATTCTTTATTTATGAATTCACTGGAGTCTTTGACATCATGTATGTGTCTCTAGGTTCACACGGTGCAGGCCACCCCTCAGAGACGCTCACTCCATTAGTGGTGTGGGGAGCCGGAGTTCAAAGTGCCCACAGAGCGACTGAAGCCCAACTATACAACGATGGGTACCTGCAAGGTGCTGAACTTGTGCTGCTTGCCCTAAAATCTCCAAGCACGTTTTTTAGCTTCAGTTTAAGACCCAGGTTCTCCTACGAAAGACATTAAATTACTTTAGACAGAGTGGAATTTTATTTTTAATTCTCAAAAAATCATGAATATTCTGTTTAATCAATGTTTAAACTCTATGTTTATTGGCTCACATTCTCTCTCAGATTGGAAACTGGAGCACCTTCGTAGAGTTGACGTCAATCAGGTAAGGCCCATGACATTTTTTAATACTACTGCACATAAAATGTACACTGCAAATAAAACAAAACACAAGGTATTTAAAGCTTTTTTTATATTGTTTACCTTAGGCGGACATCGCTCCCCTCATGGCTTCTCTCATTGGTGTGCCCATTCCTGTCAACTCTGTTGTAAGCCCAGAGACATATTTGATCTTATGTAACTCCATCCATATGTAAGTGTTTGCTGCATTCTCAAAGTTGTATGTGTTAATGTGTTTTTGTGTCTCTTCAGGGCGTGTTACCTCTTCTCTACCTTAATAACAGTGAGCAGTTCAAGGCAGAGAGCATGTACGCTAATGCTATTCAAGTACTAGAGCAGTTCAAGGTACAGAAGCATTCAGCTCTGCTATTACTCATCATTACCCTAATAGTTGAACTTGGTAAATATGCCGTTTATTAATAGTTATGAATTAGTAACAATATTACCAGTTGAAGTTACGCTAATATTTTTGATACCTCCAGTTATATGAATTTGATGTATTACAATAACTTGAACATGATAACTTTAAACACCATGTTGTCATCGAGTTCTTAATTATTTAAAGATGAATGTATCCCTGCACATGTCTTGTGATATAATAATTCAGTTATAGATTTATATAGTGATTGATTTTTTTATAGGTGAAAATGACCCAGAAAAAGGAGACAACCTTGTCTTTTCTCTTCACTCCATATCAGTAAGTACAATTAGTGAGTTCATGACTTGTCATTTTTTTTTTTTTTTTTTACAAATGAGTCATGTTATAATGAATGTATGTCACGTCTGTGGCTTGGAGATAGTTTCAGGTGGAAGTTACTGAGGCATTCTCTTGCTGGCCAATGCAAAACTGAAGCAGGCCAATGCATTGTTCATAACATTGTGGTGGTGTCGGTATGAAGGCAAATGAGGCGCACTGTGTTTGGTTAAGACCGCATTTAAATGCAATTTCACGCACTCTGTCTTCATTGCGCTGTCTCACTGTTTTCCCAGACTATTGACTGAGTCAAAACAAGCAGAATTCATCTACGAAGCCAGAATGCTGATTCAGCTGGAGAAGTACGGGGATGCTGTGAGTAGTTGAGAAAAGATGGTCTGCAGCTTATACGTATATTAACTCATTTGAATTAAAGTCAAGCACACATAATGTGGTTATATAACATAAATCTTGTGTATTAGATGTTGCAATAGAAAGTTCACTATCATGCCTGACACCACTGCTATGTTGTACACGGAACATTTGGAGGAGCTCTGTGTTTCCACCATAAACAAGAGTCTAAATTAAAAAGTTGCAGCTGGTTATACTTTCCAAAAATTGTAGGAACTTTGGGGTCGTTTTTTTTTTTCAAAATCTGCAGCTATAAAACCAGTTTGTTTTTTGTTCATTGTGCTTTGACGCATCAACATTGATTTACAGAGGAAAATAAATGACAGATGGTTCAATGACCAATTTAATTCAGTGCTGATTATTTTATAGGCTAATGGCAATATTAGGTAATTTTTTGACACGTCAGTGGACTAATTTGTGGGCTGAATAACCTTGTAGTTCTTTGAAAAGTAGTCCCTGGGCCTACATTTTCTGGATACTTTGGGTGAATAATAAACAGCTCAATGGAACCAGCTAACATGTGGTGAATGCTGTCGACATCACTAAACTTTTATCTGCAATGTTGGGTCTTTTTAATGGCCACTTTCCTTCCAAGTTTCCTTGTTACTTTACATTCTTCGCTGATTACTCGACTTTCCACTTTCCCCATCTCCCCCGCCCGTCTGTCTCCTGTCAGATCTCTCTGTGCCGGTCTCTGATATCCCATGCTCTGGAGGGACTGGTCTACTACCACACCTATGACAGGTTCTTCCTGGGTTGCAGTGTGGTGCTGGGATTTGTAGGCTGGACCTCATACGTAGTCGTTGTTATACTCAAGACTCATGCCAGCCTCAACAGACACCCCAGGCTCCTCGAACAGGTCAGGGTGTGCACTGTAATCCCTCTTTCTTTACCTTCAAAGATTCCCTCCACCTAAACAAGTCAATGAAACTCGATTGTCTCGCTTAGTTACATTCTCCTCTTTGTGTTTGCAGATTCCCAGTCATACCTTGGCGAGGCTGTGTATGTGTGTGACAGCGGCGATCACTGTGTTCCTGCTTATCCAAAGAAGCCCGGTTACCTACTATATTTACTGCCTGCTGCCTGTCCCTGTATGGTACTCTGTCCTCAAAGAGTGAGTAACACACACATTCGAGAAAAAAAAAGGGATGAGAGGGATATGAGAATGAATGCTCGACGAGCTTTTAATTGGATGTAATTTCCCTCACACATACTTGTTCATGCACGCGTGGACCAGCTGCAGGGAGGTGTTAATTAGACCCTTTGAAGTGGCGTTGGATCCATTCATGCGTCTCCTCTGTGAACGGATAAAAGGATGGTCTTTGTGTTTTCTCTTCTATCAGAGGACAAATAAGCTCTTTAATGATCCATTTTAGGTCTGGAACTCTGACAGATTTGATTCGCTCAGCTCCCTCCCTGCCACTGTGGAAATGCTTTGGCTATTTTCTGCTGGTGGCGCTGGGGATCGAGCTCCTGGTAGGTGTCTTCAATGTCTTCTGATGCACCACGACAGGCAAATGTGCTACATTAGCTGACCTCCACATGTAGTACATTTTACAGATTGTTTGTTCACAGTGTGCATTATAGGGCTCACAGTTTACCTTTGCTGCCCCCAGGTGGTGAGTTTCTTCCATCGCGCCATGCTGACTGTGGGCCTGACTGTCCTCTCTCTCTGGCCCTTCCTGTCAGGGCTTTATGGCAAATCCAAGGTAACTCCGTCACGGAGAATGGCTACTGCAGTCAAACCAGGAAAAAGTATTTGAATATTTTCAATATTTTGAATGTCGACAACTGAAAAGATTATGGGAAAGGCAGTTTCTCCAGGAAGTTTGGGCATTCCAGCTGGAGTAAACACAGTAGCAAACCTTCCTGCTCCCAGAGATCTTGACTGATGGATTTCTACCTACTAAATAGATAATTCAGTTAATAATCAAGAATCAAATGAGTCCCACTGACTGATCAATAGATAATGAAACAGGATAAAAGTAGTTTTGGCACTTCTTTAACATCAGTTTACTATCAGCTACTGTAAATATCTTGTCTGTTTCATATACAGTATCTCAATAACATAAACTCGTTGTGCCTGTCACCCGTGCAGTTCCGATCAGTGAGCTGGTTTCTGGGCTGTCTGTGTCTGGCTGCTTTCCCCCTGATGCCGGTTGTGGGCAGAGAGCCTAACATACATCTGGTGTGAGTGCTTCCTCTTTTTGCTTATGCTTATCGGAAAAGTTAACCACAGGCGTCCCACCATAGAAAAATACTTCGGTTAGCTACAAGGAAATAATTTATAACTCTAAATTGAGGAAATGTTAAACTTCATCTCTGATGGGTAAATTAACTTCTCTAGAAATCATTAATGGGCAATGTAGTTGGAAACCACATCAGAATATTCATATGATATCAGTGTTTGTATATCAAAATGTGGCAAACTTATGCAAGATCACATGAAATACATACGCAGAATGAAATAAGACTGAACTGGGTTGCATCATTTTGCAATAATTAGACCAATTTTTAACACCCTTTTTCCTTGAGAGACCCCTTTTCTATCATTGAGTAAACTGACAGCCCCCCGAAATATTTCCTGTGATATCCAATGTATAACAGTAACAATGCAGAGTAACTGATGAACTGTACAATTATTACAAATAGTGAACGCAATAATTGCAGGAAGTTTGTGTAAAATTAGCGATTTGGATACATTTTGAGTGATAATTTCCTGTGATATTTGCTTGAAAAACAAGTTTTCCTGATATTTAAGAGCATTTTATACAGTCTCTCTGTCTTTATTGATATTGATTATTTTCTTAGCAATAATACACACCTAATGGGCTTCTGATCTAACAAATTAGGTGTTTTCAGGCCATATTTTCCATCAGCTCTTTGGTTGCTTTAACTTCAACATGATTTGTAAACAGGATATGTAAAATCTGTGTAATTCCCCTTTAACTAACCAGCCAGAAAGCCTTATGATTGACCGTATTCTCCCCAAATCCTGTTAAATATGCAGCTTTATGCCATGAACATGCCTATAACAACAAAGTAACATGTGATTTTTGTTTGCTCAGCACCTGCGCTGGTCTGCTCACTCTCTTCACTTCGGCCTGTTACCTGTGGTCATCAGGACAGAGAGCACCGCTGCACCTTAGTGACAAACAGCAGTTTGTCGCCCAGGTAACTACAGTGCGCGTCCTGTCGTGTGTGCGTGCGTGGGATTGTGCCGGTGTGTCTTCTAAAAATAAATTCTGACCTGTCAAACTCAACAGATGCTCCATGTGGCAGTGTGTGCGTACGTGCCATCCCTCACACACTCCAGCCTGCAGCAGAAACAGGGCCTACCCCTTCTTAATCAGATCGTCAGCTGGACCACGCTAGGTAGAATTTCCCCTGGAGATTATAATTATACTCGTGTATCATCTATGTGGCATTTTTAAATATTGATCACTTGAGATGTAAATCAAATTATCATAGGCGTGTCTATATCCCATCTCATTAACTAAAATGTAGTTTCACATCATATACTACATAACTTCCTAGTTCCAAGACCCACACCTCTCCTGTCTCTCTTCTTTTTTCTCAGCATCTTCTATGCTGGTTCCATTGTTGAGCTCCACACGTCTTTTCCACCGACTCCTCAGCATCTTCCTCTCTCTCACAGCCACATATCTGCTGCTCAGCACCGGGTAAGACAGGATATTACTCACAAAGGGCTGCAACTAACAATTGTTTTCATTGTCGATTAATCAGGCAGGTATTTTCTTGAGCTAATCAATGACTTGTTTGGTCAGAAAATGGGAAAAAAATGTCTTGTTTTGTCCACAACCCAAAGGTATTCAGTTTACTTTAATAGAGGAGCAAAGAACCAGAAAATATTCCTATTTCTTAAGAAATGACACAAACTGATTAATTGATTATCAAAAGAGTTGGTGATTTACTTAATAGTTGACAAATAATCAATTAATCCAGCAGCTCTACAGACACATCATGCAGCTGAACTAACACTTCAAATTAAGTCTTGTGTAGAGTTGCATCGGCACGCTTGGATTTCTAATGCGTGTGTTTCCCCCTCAATCAGGTCAGAGGCCTTGTTCCCCCCAGTGTTGTCTTGGTTGATGTTCGTGTGGATCAACATTGAACAGGAAGCCATGCTCGCTCAGGGTGTCTCTGGCAGACAAGAGGTAGAAACCATTAAGCTTCCAAACTTAGATTTAGGCGCTACATAGGAAATGAGATGCAAATCTTTAAAAGTCTGATAAATGCTTGTGTATTTATTTCAGTGTAGGCCTGTGTCGAATTTAGATCACATCTACTGTTATGTCATAGAAGCAAGAGCATAGAAGAAATTATAAAAATGATTTCTGGAGCTTCTACGTATCTGATCTAAGTGTTATTTTGTTAAATATCTATTTTTCTAACCAAACAAACAAGGAAGTCAATAAAATCTCAGTACTCACTGATCTTTATCATGTGAGTGAATGGACTTACGCACATGTCTTATTGGCATGCTTCTGTGTGTGTGTTTCTTTCCAGCTCTCCACTATTGATTTCTCTGCAAACATTGACATCACCAAGATCCGACAGCTGAAGCTGGATGACATCAGAAGATCTTATTTTTTTGTATCCCTGTGAGAGTGTTTGCAATAGTGACATGAGCTAAAAGACAACAAACAAACTCTCACTGCCAACGGTTAGTTGGAGGCAGTGCTTCGGTCTCAGTGGAGTCTGCAGGCGTCACTCAGGCCAAATTTTGCAGACCAAATTGTTATTTACAAATTATGAACTGATAAGCTTCACATTGTCCCTGGTCTGTCCTTGACTGTACACTTTCTTCAGGTATTTTTTATAATAACAGCCTTCTTTGGGACGGGGAACATAGCTTCCATTAACAGGTACGTACATCTTTGTGTGACTCCGTGTGATTGTGTCTAAATGGCAGGAAGTTGTGTTGTGTTTGTGGTTTAAGCTGTCTTTAGGTAAAGGTGGCAGGGGGGTGGGGGTGAACGTGGCTGTACATGGTTCAGCCGTGTGAACCGTGTGTCTGTCTGGTGCTTGTTTTAATCA
The DNA here is from genome assembly GCA_900302685.1 of Spondyliosoma cantharus. Taxonomy (NCBI): domain Eukaryota; kingdom Metazoa; phylum Chordata; class Actinopteri; order Spariformes; family Sparidae; genus Spondyliosoma; species Spondyliosoma cantharus. The sequence continues at coordinate 51,507 of OMLP01014015.1, forward strand.
TTAGCAAGAAATCATTTGAATACAGGACAGAAATAAGAGGTCTGTGAAATTTAGCCTGGGCATACAGTTAAGACCAGAGGTAAATGATTAAATATTGTGTTTAATTCAGTTGTCTGTTTTTACTTTTGTCCAGTTTCGACCCAGCGTCCGTTTATTGTTTCCTCACCGTCTTCAACCCCTTCATCATGGGAGGTCTGATGATGTGGAAGGTACCATATCTAAACAGTTGGTTTTTTTTTTAAGGTATATACTGTGTGTCTGTACACAAGTGTGTTTACAGGTCTTGGGGAGTAGAACTGCATATGTGGAAAAAAAAGTAGTATAAAACCTTTTGTGAGGAAGCTGCATGTTATCTGATTTTGGGTAATGTAGGCGCCAGGTTGTGAAAAGCATTCTACTGATCACATTTTCTATTCCACACATTCTTCTTCTTTTTCTTCTCCTGGTGCCTCCATTACCCACAATGCAGTTTAACCATTGGGTGACATCGCTGGAGTATTATCTATCAGATTACATTCAGCTTTAATACTTCTTTTCACAGATGGAGTAATACCCTTCAAGACTTGCAAACACCCTTTAATGTGTAAAATAGGTGGAGTTACCCTTTAAGTGGTATTTTTCAGAGAGGCGGAACTAGTCATAATCTATTGAGACATCTGTCAGGGAAACACGTTGCAAACATGACCTCTCAACATGCCGGCCTTTTAAACCTAGATTCCCTACATTGCTTTTTCACATTCTGTTACAACCACTACTTACAGCAGTCATCGCTAATGGATTGTACTTTCTATGGACTTTGTCATTAAATCTTAAATGTCTTGTCTCATCCTTCGTTCTTCCAGGTTATCATTCCATTCATAATCGTGATGTGTACGTTCGAGACCATCCAAGTTGCAACTCAGCTTTCATCAAGAAGGTAACTCCTCGCTAAAATAAGATGCAAGAGCGAATGCATCGGATACCAACATAAAGTGTTTTTTTCTGTGGTTGGTTGTGAGTGAAGAGGGTGTGAAAAGGATGTCAGTCAACTGACGCACTAGACATTAAGCATACATGTGCAATCGTGGATGATTTACTGTAAACGATCTTGCTTGTAAGGCTTTGTTTATTCTTCTTTTCCAGTCTGTTCCTCATCGTCCTGGTCATCTCCGACTTGATGGCTCTGGTGAGGCATTTCTTGTTCATTTGAAAAGGCTCTAGTTGAATATAAAGTTAGAGATCCACTGAGTGTTTCTTCTCTACCCGTGTATGATTAATTCTAACCCACTCCTTCCTTCCTCAGCACTTTTTCTTTTTGGTGCAGGACTACGGCAGCTGGTTGGACATTGGCACGAGGTAAGTTAACTGGCAAACACACGG
>OMLP01014015.1:52980-69304 GCA_900302685.1 Spondyliosoma cantharus
GCTTGTGCTTCCTTTTCTTTACTTTGATTGCACACTTTCACACATAAACACACTGAACTTGCTTCTCTGTCTCTTGCAGCATTAGCCATTATGTGATTGTGATGTCGATGACCATCTTCCTCATGCTGCTCAGTGTTGTAACGCACATCTTCACCTCCCAAAGACTCATCCTGTGGAGGAGGACCAAGATGCACTTCCCCTAAATGAACATGTGCACACATGCTGGTTTCCAAACCAAATGTTTAATATTTATTTAACTTTTTTTCTTGTTCGTTTGCTTTGTTTTAGGACTCAATTTACTGTGTAGCACTGTCCATAACTCTCACACCATGTGGGATCATTTGTACTTATTATATTTCTTAATTAGTCAGATGCTTTATTTTTTCTTCTCAGAACTGCTTGAAGAATTTAACACATTATTATCTCTGAAAATGTTTACCATAGAGAATTACTACAAGTTTAGACAAAGATCAAAATCACACTTAGAAAATACTGAGTTCGTTTTCTGTACAGTTGTTGTCAAAGTTATACATTTTTAAACGTAATCAGGACTTTTCTTACTGTGTCGATAAATGCTTTTGATAGGACATTTTACAGAGTGGCCCAAGACTTTTGCACTGTATTCTTTTGTACACCATGTCTCTGTTTCAATGGCATTTGGTTTGCATTAATCATTGATGAACTGACTAGGGCTACTTGAATATTTGACTATGAATTATGCCTTTGCCAAGGGTGCGGAGCTTGATGACCCTTTAAAGGGGCACTACGTCATTTTCGGTGAAGAAATTCAAACTCAGAATTATAATATTTATTATCAATGAGAAGTTATAATACACACTCAGAAATATTTATTTTTCCATAACTGAATCAACAAGCTGTTCTTAGAGGAAAATAAGGACCCCAGGAACACTGTTTGAAGCTAGAAAGGTGGCAGGGTCTGCCACATATAAACAAAGTTAAACACTGTGAAATTGTGTTGTCCTTTAAAGTCAGTTTGTTTATCGAGTTTATTCAGTCATGAAAACACAGAGTTTGTTTATTTAATTTCAGTCAGTGAAGATCTTTCTCTTCTGATTAAAATGTCTTACCCAAAACGTTACGTACGTGACACCATTTCCTGTAAAGCTGCCTAAAACATTTGTAACAGAAAGGGATGTTTGTTTTTTTATTTACTGTGACTACGTATGTACCAATAAAACTGAAGGAGTTGGAATTAACAGAACTAAACCAGGTACTATTGCAGCTGTTGTGCGCTGTGTTTGTACACTAGGATAACTGTCGCCCAGTGGTTGCACTGTGGTTGCATTTGGAAATTCCTTTGCTACATTGCTGTAAGAATGTGTAACAATGTGCTGCTATGGTTAGTATGATTTCTCTGAGCAAAGAGAACAAAATAAAAGCCCCCCAAAAAAACCTTGTTCTCACGTGTGACACGTAGGCTGATGTTTGCTGCATGTACTGACTAAACTCATATCTCAAACCATTACTGATACCTTAAGAAAATGATACCACCTTACTTCGTCATCAGGATGATAACTGCTCTCTGACCATGGTAACAAATAATATGTCGATACATTTTCACCCCCATTGGAGACTCAAAGGACCTTTCATCTGCAAGCTAGTCTTTAGTTGCCTTGCATAAAAGATAGTACTTGCTGAGATATGATTAAGAATGTGTGATGAACACATGTCAACATCACAGCTTGCATTACCACATCCTCTTTCAGTTCTTCCCGTTTTTGAACTAGCCAACACTTGGACGTACGGTACGGACATTGCCTGTCTTCTTTGATGTATCAGTCTCAGTGAACTCGATGTAACGTTTTAAGAGATTTAAGATTTCTGTCTCAAGGACAAACACATAATTCTGCGGAATTATTGATTTTTATTTTAGATACGTATGACAAGAGGTAGAGAAATAGCAAACCTGGTTAATGGGTTTCGAGCTAAAATGCAGAAGTGGCTGTAGGTGTTGGCAGCGTAGCTGCATCCATCATTATTCTGCAGGTGCTGTGATATGCGCTGTGTCAAACCCAACAGTAACCCTCATGTTTCAGTACTGCAACGTTATGAAACAGCCAGACCTCTGAGATCATCAGGTACAAAGTTGCACTTGAACACACAAAACCCATACATGCATCATATGCGCACATGCATGCCCAAACGAAAACAGGACAGTTTGATGTAGAGGACATAAGCGTCCTTTAATGCCTCATTTTCACGCACAAGTTCACTCGGCAGCCACTTCTCCTAACAAGTCTACTAGTAATCTCTCGATGTTCATTCACGATGCAGCTTCCTTTGCATTATTGTTCTCTTGGTAATAATTAAACTTTAAGTTGTAAAGAGTATCTGTATTTTTAATATTTATTTTAATATGTATTCTGTATTCATCCCTAATGGCAAACCAAAGTATAAATATTTTTGCGCTCAGGCACCAAACGTTCCTTCACTTCACTTTCCTCCACTCACCTAATCGACAGTTCAATAATGCATTCACTCTATGTACAGTGAATCACATTCTGAGTTTGTATTTAGATAATTAATGCACAAATACAACAGGCATACATAGAGGGTTGACCAGAAGGAGGAAGCAACCAGCTCTGTGGTTTTGCTAGTGTATGTATGAAGTCACCTCCTGCTTCTGGTGGAACAAACACACCCACCACACACACACACACGGAACTCACACGGCATGCAAAACTGGACAGTAGTTTCTGACAAGACACACAGAGACAATTCATTTTCATAGCCTTAACTTCCGCAGAAAGTTGCACTTGAACACTCAAAAGCCATACATCATATGCGCACATGCATGCCCAAACGAGGGAGACACACACACACACACACACACACACACACACACAGACTTCTATTTTCCCGTGTGTGCCTGCACAGTGTGAGGACAGAACAGTTTGATGTAGAGGACATAAGCGTCCTTTAATGCCTAATTTTCACGCACAAGATCACTCGGCAGCCAGTTCTCCTTACAACCAAAAGGTAAGTCTACTCGTAATCTCTCTTGATGCATTATTGTTCTCTTGGTAATATTTAAACTTTAAGTTGCAAAGAGTATCTGTATTTGTAATATTTATTTTAATATGTATTCTGTATTCATGACATTACAATACTGTATTGTTTTATTTCAGTTTGTTTTCAGTTCTATTTCCTGTTAAACCGTTAATATGTGACCACAGCTTGTACCCAGTTGATGTTATGCAAGACAGCATGACAGGCTAAAATCATACTCTCGACTCGGATTATGTGAACACATACGAGCAACATATTGTCAGTAATTGTCAGTTTTACTCTTATTACTAATTTGTCTCATGGCTCTTTACAATCTGCAAATCTGCATTTGGCAGATGCATTCATGAGGAAAAAGATACGGAAGAAATCCAACTGACGACAAGTTTGTTGTATTTCTTCCATATTTTCACAGAAATTGTTCTATTACTAATTCTTCAAAACAGTCTGTCCACTTCTCACATTTTTACTCTCTTATCTGATGTGGCCCTCCCTCCCTTTCTTTCCCTAACAAAGATGAACTCAACAGTAACCCCAAGCACACAATCCACGACCATGAACAACACGACAACCCTACAGCAACAGAGGGATTCTAACTACATGCTTGTGGTCATCTACTCTGTGGTTCTGCTCAGCGGTACCATCAGCCTGAGCCTGATGATCCACATCATAAGGTCCAGCAAGGCATCCCTGACCTCCATCGCTGTACTCAACCTCATCTTCACCCACTTCGTCTTCCTTCTCACCGTGCCCTTCAGGATATACTATTACGCAACTGCTAACTGGAGCCTGGGCATGGAGTGGTGTAAAGTGGTCAGCAGCATGATCCACATCCACATGTACATGTCTTTTATCTTCTATGTGATCATCCTCATCACGCGCCTGTCATCGTTCTACCACAAAGCTGAGCGGGAGACCTCCTTCCGGAGAATTCATGCACTCTTTGTCAGCAGTGTGGTGTGGATAGTTGTGCTCATCTTGGTCCCTTTCATCCTCTATTTTGCCTACGGCAGAAACATGGAGCATAACCCCAAGAATTGCTTCACGTTTGGCAGAAGCATAAAGTCTGGTGCCGAGGCCATCAACTACATCGTAAGCACAGTAATCATCGTGGTGGCTATAGTGCTGACAACCCTCCAAGCCAATGTCCTGAGGATTTTGTACAGGACGCACCACCGGGGATGCACCTCTCAGCAGGACTTTGGGGCTCAGCTGAAGAGTCTGTGCTTTGCCCTCATCATGGTGGTCTGCTTCATTCCTTACCACCTGTTCCGGATGTATTACTTAAAAAACATTTCTGACTGGGAGGATTTCAATGAAGTGTTTCTGAGCCTGACCACTTTCAACTGTTTGGACATGCTCACCTTCCTGGGGAGGAGAACCTGCTACATGTGCTTGCCAGGAAAGGCTGCTTGAAAACAGCTGGTAGGACACCCAAATCGGTGGAATAAATGTTGGCAATGTGCATTACTGTACATTGAAGATTTATTTTTTACATTACTTTATGTTGCAACTTTACATGGCTTTAGGTTCAGCTTCATGTTGCGTACATCTTGTCAAAACTATCACATTTAGTTCTCTCAAAAATGTCTGGCATATGTCTCAACGTCTCAAAAAATGCTTACAAATGTTGTAACAGCCATCTCGCCCAGCTGTAGCGCAACCACCATCACCTCAACCTCCCAACGCGAGAGACATGTAATGTGAACTTGATGTGATACATATTGTCGAAATGTTGATATAGTGTGTATGCCTATATTAAAGCAAACACCAGCCACAGCCACGGTTCTATCCTACAGACTGTAAGACTCCGCAATTCATCATCCCACATCCCAGTTTGTTTTGTATTTGTAGCATAAAGGGACCTAAACTCAGTTTTGTTTTGCAACCCTGGTGTGGTAAAATGACAAATAAATGAATGTTTAACCTTTATGACATGTACAAAGTTTACTTGATTTATTCTTGTAACTCTTTTTACTAGACTGTTTTATAAATTACTTATGTGCATCCTCATAAAGTTGGTGGATAGGACATAACAACTATCCAAAAGCACATAAGAACAATTATTAAAACATATTAGATTGAATTAAGGAATCATATTAAAGCACTGAATTTAAAAAGTGACTGAAAAATCTAAAGTGAGAAAGTGTAAAAAGGGGGTCAAAGAGCTGCATCCAATACTGTTAACTGGCTGCGCATCTGAGCCCAAAATCTGAGCGCCACCAGGTCGCATTCAGAGTGTAAAGGTCTTACCTGGCAGTCTCTCATAAAGGAAGGAATTAAAGAAGACATGATGTTATTCAGTTTTTGTTCCCTGTGCATGGAGGAAGGTCACAACCAGTGCTCTACCCAAGGTGCGAAAAAAACATGTCCGACTCTTCCCCTCTTTCAGAGTTGTGCTGCATTAGCCTCAGCTGTATACATGCAACTGTAAGCAATCTCATATACTTTTTTTAAATGAATGGTGTTGGTGTGACTGGTGTTGGGGGGGGGGGCAGTTGGGAAGGGAGCGGTGGCAGACCTTGGGAACAAAACCAGATTGGCCAAAGCTCCTATCTGAGTTCTGTCAAATGTTTGCTCTATTAATCCTACCAGTGTTGTGTCATCTGCAGTTTCTTTTTTGTGTTATTCATTGAACTGTGTTACTTTTTTTTGGTTTTTAGGTTATTTTGGGAGGAATTATTGCATGTTATTTGATGATTAAAAGTACAGAGAGAGAGACAAAACGTGGGCCAAGAGTGAAGAAGGGCATCTGAGGTTAGAACTGAGCTGTGCTTGTTAAAGGTTCGTCCTAACTGGCAGACTAAAGTGGTAGAAATTGTGTTTCCACTGATCACAATGCTGAATTTGACTCGACTGGAAACTGTCTTTGGCTTATGACTCAAAATGAATGAACTGTTGCCATCTGCTGGTCTTTGTATATACCACACAGGCTTGTAAAGCCTGATTGTGCCATTGGTCTTTATGTCCTCTCATTTTTCATTAAAACTGTGATTTCATGTAAAAGACATGTGCGTGGAAAATGCAGAATAAATATATTCCACTGTGTTTGCTTACACTCGACATGTGTGTACATAGCCGTGGTGTTCAGCTCCATGGCTGAGTAGAGAAATAGATGTCTAGAATTGTTACTTTTTCACCATTATTTTGTGAAACATTACCTCAACCCCCTTGGATGTCTTACCTTCTGCCCTCGGAGGTGGTGTGAGAGGCTCCGGCTGACACACACACACACACACACACACACGCTCACAAACACACGCACCTGGTGATCCTTTTCCTTTTGGTTTTTTATGGCGCTGGGTTACTGTTTAACATCCCCACCCTACTTTGAGTTTGTTTAGTAAATCGATCTAATGACAGGGCTATGGTGGCGCCATCCAATGTGTCGCTCCATGAATTATAGGCTGCTCAGCTCTCCAACCTTTCTCTTTTAATGTCCCTGAGCACCTTTTTTACCAGTTTCTTAGTGTCACTTAGACCAATGTTGCACTGAAGGAGGTTGCTCACTACCGGAGTACAACGGTACACCTGGATAAATGCACATCCCAGACAGAAACAGAAACAAAGGTAAGTCAGACGCCTCCTGTGAAGAGTTTTGTCACTGAAATACAAAATATTCACATTAGCTGTTAGAATTCGAAGGTTGCTTTTGTGGGGGAAGTGAAGTTTACCTTTCGTAGTTTCTTGAGGAAGTTCGCTAACGAGTTCTGCTAAATCACGTGGTGTAGTATTTTGGTGGTAATGCCCGTTCACCAGACACTTGAATTCCGTGAACAGAGCTGGTGTACTCTTACATTGAGGGATAGGTACAGTTTGTGTTGAATTTTGTCAAGTCTTAATGACATAGCTTTTTTGCCTCTCTGTCTGCCAGCATTTTGGTGAGATAAGACAGACTCACTTTGTCACGCGTGCTGTGCTGTAAAGATCATGTGATAACCCGTATCATCTGTACAAGCACGTAATCTGTAACAACAGCAGTGTTCCAGAGCAACATATCGCTATGAGGAAAGATGGCAATAAAGTCAAATTGTGTTTTTCTCTTCAGATGCACTAAGAATAGTATACTACCATTGAAAGGAAATAAAAATAAGTTTAAAATGTTTTCTAAAGTACTTTAAAGTGGTTTATATTTTGGAATTTACGGTAATAGGAAATTCCTCACCCCCAGGCATTTAATTTTTTGATAGAGCCTCAGCCAAACATTGGATTTGCATCAAGTGACCATAGTGACACAAACACTTACACAATATGATTCAATCTAAAAGAGCTTAAGAACAGCCCCTGAGTGAAACTTACCTTTGTGAATGCTGCACTGGTGATATTTTGTCAGATGATTTGTCGATTGATTTCTGAGGCTGCAATGTGTATTGTTGTATTGACTGACTCAAATTGTGCAGGTGACCGGTTTCGCCCTGTGTATAGTGTTTACAGTTTGAAGACAAATGGGAATCTGTAACAATAAAAGCATTTCCGTTTTGAAGGGTGAATGTTATTGACCAGAATTTTTACTAAGCGGTGATATAAGCGGGTTTGTGTACTTTTGCTGGCCACACATGTACTTTTTAAGTAAACCATCTGTTGTTAAGTGTTGTTGACTAGTTAAACTGATTTTTTTAAATTCACATTTACGAATCCAAAGTTATAGCGCTAGTATGAGAACTGATCCAGGAGAAATGCTGCTAATAATGTTTACCCTGTCAAAATAAAAGTTGATGGACCCTTCCATAGAGCTCTAAAAGTGAATAATATTTAACTGAACTGTTTGTATTTTTTTACTCATCTACTATTGCCAGGCATCAGGAAGTAGTGTTTTACTAGAGTCAGTTGGCCGGTTGCTCATCATCTGCGACTATTAAAACCTCTAAGCTAAACAGAGGCGACAGTATTATGGCCAGTTCACACAGAGATAGCCTCTTAGCACTGGGTTTTATGGCTTCAAAGAGCTTTTGGTTGCTGGGCGGACAAAAGGTTTCCGAATTATGTCGTGCTTGGTTTTCAGCTGAAGAAGTCATAACAGCTTTTATCATTTGAAGTATTACCCTACAGTTCCTGGATGTTGTTAAATTTGCTGGGATGCAGGATTGCACCCAATCATGACTAAATAGGATTTGGTCATGGTATATGTGGCGAACAAAGCCGACTAACGCCAGTGTTTGGAATGTTGTATCATGATCCAAACAAATATTGGTATGAGTTGTCAAGTATTCAGAATGGATAAATCAAAAAGATCAAAGCATCATTACGCTAACAGAAACGTATTCCTATGCCTGTTGTCCTTGCACTTAACAGGGGGGTGAGGCTAAAAAAAACCCAGAGGCAGGAGGAGTACTCAGACATTGTTTTTAAGTAAAAGAAGCGTTACCATAATGGTAAAAAAAAATACTGTCATGTCATGCTTTGTGTTTTTACCAAAGCATCACTTAAAGAGCAAAAAGTAAAAGTCCTCATTATGTAGAATGACATTTCTGAATAATATATATTATATAAATGGATTATGATTACTGATGCATCAATGTGTTCATCGCTTTTATGCTGCAGCTGGTAAAGCTGAATTAACTACTTCATATAGTTTATCTGCAAGTTAGAGTTTTATCCTAAAGCAACATTATGCAGAAACTGGCACTTTGTGTGATTCTGTTATTTTAAGGTAAAACGTTACATAATGCTGCTTTGATATATTATAATACTAATCATAATTTATTTGTTCATTATAGTTGATATTATTGAAATAAATCTGCAAAGTAACAACAAGCTATAGTTGTCAAATGTTGTGGAGTAAGCAGTTCAATATTTGCCTCTGATTTGTAGTGGAGTGGAAGTATGAAGTTGCAGCAAAGGGAAATACTCAAGTAAAGTACAAGTACCTCAGAAAATGTAAATAAGTACAGTACATGAGAGAATGTACACCATGCATGACATCCAATCTTTAACGAATACTAGATTTAATGTGATACTATACCAGCCTCTAAGTAAAACGAGTCTTGCTTTCTTTGTGTAAGTTAAAGGTGCACTAAGGCGTTTTTAAGACAAAATATTCATCAAACTTAAACCTCAATCAAATCTTAAACAAACTAAATAAACAAGCCCTCTTTGTTTTCCTGAGTGAATAAACTGAATATACAAACTGCCCTTAAAGGACAACACAGTTTCATACTGTTTTACAGTGACCTGGGGACCCTTATTTTCCTCTGAAAACAGCTTGTTTATGCACTGATGGAAATAATAAATTGTTCCGAGTTTGCATTATCACCTCATTCATATTCTAAATATTACCTTTCTGAGTTTCAGATTTTCCAGAACTGCATAGTGCACCTTTAAACCCATCTCTATCACATGATACTCTCTTAAAAAAACACCCTCTGAGACGCATTATGTATTCACACAATTTACCCCTTCTGTCTTAATATGTTTAAACCAGGTTTATACTTTCTAGCTGTGGTTTAAATAAAGTACACTCATGCTGCAGTGCTTCGTGTCAGTCCTTCCGTGTGTTCTGTGATTGTAAAGATTCACTCTCCACAAACCTGATGAGTCAGGAGGCCTACCTGGTTAAAATGTAATCTCTCTATCACTTCTCTCTGTCTCTCTCTCTCTCTGTCTTTTGTTGCTGTCTCTCGACCCCTCCACTTCAGCCTCCCCCATTAACTAATATATCTGTTATCACCTTGCGATTGGGTGCTAATTGCTCTTTTCTCGTCATGCCTAGTAAGCAATCTGGTGATAATATGCATTCTGATTTACATTATTACCCCTGTGCCTGCTAATTTCTCTGTAGGTGCTTTTCTGACTGGCCCACTCATGACTGATGTAGGGCATCCAATCTCCCACAATATAACCTCTTATCATTTACAGCCTTCTCTAACACAATGCTCCCAAACTGATTACCTTTAAGCCGCACAATAAGATTTAGTGCAATGAAATTCCCCATGTGAGATGGGAGGGTTGGGACATTTTAACAGGTTTATAGAGTGTTTACAGCATTCCCGCCCCGAAAGAGGAGGCGGCTCACTGTCAACTGCCTTCAACTGGTCACCTCAACAAACCTTTCACAGGAAATCTGGCCTGCTTCTATAATCAGAGAGCTGAGGGGTGCTAAGTTTGAGAGCTCTAAATGTGTTTGACTACTACGCGCTGCTCCTCAGGCAGTTTTCAATATTTCCCCCTACACAGCAGATTGGCTCATTATTCTTAAAAGGAATGAACAAAGATAAGCGTGTCACCCTGTCTGAAAAATCTCGTTCATCTTCAACAGTGACACTGTTGTGAAACACACAAAAAGATATTCAAAGATGTGGCACAGGGCACTTTAAATATTCCTTTAATTAACCAAAAATACAAACAATTGCAGGTTTGTTTGCAATAAGCGACTGTATATGTCCTGTAGATTTAGAAAAATGTAGAATAATGTCGTATCAACAGGGGATTGGAGTGTGTTTGTGGAAGTTATCAGTATTTTCCACTTCACTTTGTGTCTTTATAGGTTATATCTGCTGAGGTGGTGGTGTTATTACTCCACTATTGATTAGATTAGGCTGCCTGGGAAGGACACACACACACACACACACACACGCACATACAAACACGCACATTCATAAACACATGTGCCTTTAGACTGAACCCCTTGTCATGCATGCAGACACATTAACAAATGGTGACGAGATCAGTCTCCTTGTTAAAAAGAGGAGGTGTAAAAGAAAAAAAAACAGAGGCAGAGGGGGAGAAGGGAAATATCTCCTTCACCGTTATCTATCCATCCCTGTGATAAATGTGAAGGAGAAGGACAGATAAGTAATGTGCAATAAGGTGAGAAGTCTTAGCTAAAGCTCCACCCCTCTCTTTCTTCCAAGCCCAATCAGGTGGGATTATAGATCTTTTATGCTAGGGATCTCTCTTGTCATGTCTGTAAGAATTAGATGAGGTACAGACCAGCAGAAAAATAGAAAGGGAAAGAGAAAAACTAGAGAGAACTGGGGGGAGTGGAGAGAAGAGGGTGTGAGGAAGACCAAGCCCAAACAGGAATGAAGTATCCTCCTGCTCCTCAGAGTAAATCTCTGCTAGACATGGAAGTAGCCAACTACTGTGAAGGCCTAGATCCCTCATACAGCACGCTGGGCTTTGAGAATGCAGAAGTGCTCTATGGAGGAGGTAAGTGCGTGTGCATGTAGCCACATACACACATATGCACACACAAACAAAGGATGTACAGCATCTGTTTTTCTGCATGCGTGTTGTCAGAGGATAGGTAAAACAGATGCATACACACACTCCATCTTTCTCAGCACTGTTGCGTAGAAACAGAGAAATTGTGTGTGTGTGTGTGTGTGTTGTGTATCTGTTTGATCTGCGGCCTCTTGATTGACATGGTGTCTCTGTTAAGGAGGCTTCGAATGAGACATCCTCCTCAGAACCGGTTGAGGAAGTGAGTTAGAAACATTCTGATGAAGTGAGACAAGCAGAACGCAAATGAGTTGCTATTTGCGGAATATGAAATCAGCATGACATTTTAATGTTGGCCAACAGTGCGTGTATCCAGTTGTCTCTTTACACTGACAGTAGAAAAATAATTCGACTTGCCTGTTGCTTGTGCCAAACATGTATATGGAGTACTCGCACTGGTAATGAAGGAAAGAACAGGGCTGGGTCGAGGTTGTAAAATCATATTGTTAATAAAAACTGTTTGGGCAGGAATTGCAGGTATGCATCGTAAAGACATTTTATTGAGGAGCGAGCATGCAGCTCAGTGATACACTGATGTCACCTCAGCATGTGGATGGAAAGTTAGTCAAACATTGACTCAACATCTTGGATGTGGGGGGGTTGGTTTGTCTATGTGTCAATGTTCCTGTGCTGATGAGTTTTACATGCACATACGATGATCTTGTGTTCGACGGGACTATAACTATGCAGACAATGATGATGATGATTATGGTTTTGATTATGATGACGATACCGCTGCTTCTACTGATAATGATGACGATCATGATGATTATGAGAATGTTGATGACAGTGAGTAAAAATACAGACAGCAATGGTCACATTTCAAATGCCTGCTGATTGAACTTCCCTTTGTTCTTTATTCTGATTTATGTTTTGCCGATGCATCGACTATAATGTGCAAACCAAACACGGCACAAATGACTTTGCAGTTACAAAGCGCAGCACACATCTGCAGATAGTCTGGGGAATATACGCAGATTACATTAACTACAGCAGTGAGACACTAGAATCACATTGAAGGGGATGTGGCTGAGGAGGTAGAGTGGGTCTACCTCTGCAATACTGTACAGTTGTACTTGTCAGTTCATTTGTGTCTATAACAACACATGTACAATACAGATGTGTGAGCTTGTGTGCATCTGCAGTGTTGGAATGTAACTAAGTAAATTTGCTCAAGTTCAATTTTGATTTACTTTACTTGAGTACCGAAAGTCCCATTTCCTGCTAATTTATACTTCCAGTCCAATACATGTTGGAGGCAGATATTGTGCCTTTAAAGGTGCAATATGTAAGAGCTGACTACATGTTGAATTCACAGGCTACTCTAAAACAAACAGGTGGCAGCATATAACCAGAGTAACCGCTAACTGCCACTAAGTAGAGCTGCAGTTATCTAGCTAGCTCGGTTAGCCATGCACTTGGTAGTCCAGACTGGGAGCTCAGAGCACTGCGAGCACAAGACCGGGACAGGCTAGCTGGTTAGCATGCTAACTTCAGTAGATATCTCCGCAATACAGTACACGGGCCTCACAATGTCGTTCTGTTGACAATTTTGATACATTTTTTTTTAATGATTTCAGCTTCTTACACATTGCACCTTTTCCAATTCATTTATTTCATATTTTGATTCACTTTGCACATTGTGTCCTGTATTTGAGCCAAAACAAGCACCTTTTTTAAATCAATTAATTTAAACGACAATCAGATTATAAAAAGGGTCAGGCTAGGATTAAGGTTAGTCAACCTTTGTGTACATAAAAGTAAATATAATTATTAATCAGATACTTTAAGACTTTTACTCAAGTACCATTCACATCCTTTGGGTTTCACGTTCACCAAAGTAATTAATTACCATGATATGTGAGCTTTTACTCAATTATGATGTTTGGCTCCTTTTTAAAAAGACTGTACACGTATATGTTTATTTACCTGCTGGAGTGTTTTTGTGTTGTGTTTCAGACAGCATGCCGACAGAGCCGAACCTGCCTGGTCCAGACGGAGTCAGCACTAACTGTGCCATCTGCGGAGACAAAGCCACAGGGAAACACTACGGAGCCTCCAGCTGTGACGGCTGCAAAGGCTTCTTCAGACGCTCCATACGCAAGAGCCACGTCTACACCTGCAGGTACAGATGACCAAAACATGTACGGATGAAAAAAAACATACAGCACACTTGAAATCATTTAAGCCACGTTGTATGAATGTGCATAAAAACGTGCTCTTGTGCATCTTTCTGATCATGTGCTGTCTGAATAGAACTCTGACTTTTTAGCCCACTCATCATTATGTTACAGTACACTGTTACTGTTACTTATATCATTTTTTTGTTCGTTGTATGCAGGTTCAGCAGGCAGTGCATTGTGGATAAAGATAAGAGGAACCAGTGTCGTTTCTGCAGACTCAACAAATGCTTCAGGGCTGGCATGAAGAAAGAAGGTTTGGAAACCTCCCTCCTGACCTTTATGATCGTGAATGTATTCTTTCATTTTGAACTGCACCTAAAGTTTACATGAGTAGTACAAACACGACCTGATGGTCATGGTGTGTTTGTCACTAGTTGATTTTTTCCCCTACCAAGACAAGGTATAGACTTAAGTAGTGGCACTGAGGGGAAAGGCTGTCGTCAGAGAATCTGTAAGTGACTTCAAGATGGCTGAAACTGGCTCAGCCATAAAATAAGTGATTACTTAGTCTGTGTGTGTATTTATGAGGGGTATAACCTTGGCACAGAGTTTTATGACACCTAATCATGTGTTATTCAAACATGTTGTTCTGGATCGCAACTGGTTAACGTTTGACTCCTCTTGCTGATGCCAGCCTGTATGGTTATTTTTCCTAAATATTAACTGGCCCAGTGCCTGTCTCAACAGCCACGATTACAAACTTGAGCACATTATTGAGAAATTAGGACGTGAATGTTAGCAGGACTACGGGACATATTCCCGTTTGAAAGTTAGTTAATTTTTACAGTAAGTAAACAGCAGGAGTTTCTTCCTGTTCCTTTTTATTGCTCTTTCTGTTTCACCCACAGTAACTTTGGCTGCCTGTTCTCTCTAAGCTGTACAGAACGAGAGAGATCGGATCAGCTCCCGAAGAAGTATCCCTGACTCCCAAGACTTGCCACCTATCACCATTTTGGCTCAAGCAGAGTCACTGTCCCAACAGGTGACAGTTTTTCTTTATATTTTCTCTGATGGTTGTATGTGAGCTGATTATAAAAGCACAAGGAGATCTACGTGTCGTGACCGAGAAAACTCTTATTATCTGTGTCCCTGCAGATCACTGCTCCAATTGGACATATTGCAGACATATCGGAGCAGAAGTCAGCCTCTGTCGGGGATGTTTGTGATTCTATGAGACAGCAGTTATTGGTGTTGGTGGAATGGGCCAAATATATTCCTGCCTTTGGAGAACTGCCACTAGATGACCAGGTAACACGACTCTGATGCATGAGGCTTTTTTCGCACGTTTAGAAGTTAAAACCAACACCTTTCAGACTTGAATACTTCTGCAGTTGTATATTGCCTGTGCTAAGCTCGTGTGGGTGTGCTTGCTTCTCTAACAAAGAGCTTTTTCCCGGTCAAATCACTTTCAGTTAGAAAAAGATCCTCTTAAATCGACCAAATACACTTGTGGGTGAATTTTCACGCTGAATACAGTAAACAACTCTTAAATTACATTATGGCCCCTGTGTGATGTGTGTGGGAGATGCATTGTTGCATTCCTCGCTGTTATTTGTTTAACTGTGTGTGTGTTTGTCTCCAGGTGAGCTTGCTCAGGGCTCATGCAGGTGAACACCTCTTGCTCGGGGTCGCCAAAAGGTCAATGCCATTCAAGGACTTCCTGCTTTTAGGTACAAACTGGCCTGACAGAATGGCATCTTATTTATGTGTGGTGCGGTCCGCGCTGAAGTGCGAAGACTGATCAAATGTTGAGTTAGCTGACAATGATTAACTAAAGGTTTGTGTTTTCTTTGTGACTTCAAAAAGTGTCTCGTGTAAACGGCATTACTCATTAGTGGGGCATGTAGCAACATCGTACTGTAGGCACATCTGTCCACTGCCGGCACACACACACACACACACACACACACACACACACACACGCACACACACCCCTCTTCACCACAACCTTCACTGGAACACTTAAATAGGCCTGAAAAAAAATCTACAAGATCCAACTTACCTTCAAGGTTAAAAGTACAAACTATTCCCCTTCATGCTTCCACACCAACACACTAGCCTCCTGTCAATTCCCTTCAACACAACCGCTGACTGATTACGCTCTGTGTCCGCAGGTAACGGCTGTGTGATCCACAGGAACAGTCCTGAAGCGGAGATCTGTCGGGTGGCCAACCGAGTGCTGGACGAGCTGGTCCAGCCCTTCCAGGACATTCAGATAGACGACAACGAGTATGCGGCGCTCAAGGCCATTGTCTTCTTTGACCCAGGTAATAAACTCTCTCCACTCTTCCTGGGGATGAATGCCTCCCCTGTTTTTTCTGGCTCTTGCCTCTTCATTCAAGAACTATTGTCTGTATTTGTAATTAAAATGTCCATCTTTTTGTTACAGTAAATGATAACACGAGTGAGGTATTCTAGTAGCAACGCAAAAGAAAATTATGAACCTGAAAATGAGCATAATATGTCTCCTTTAAAAGACACACATTTCTTGTTTAATATTTCAAGAAAAGGTTGGAGCATAAAACCAGGAAAAACAGATTGAAATTCCTGGGGGAAAAAAAGCCTGAAAAATATTCTTAATGATATCTTGTCCCATTCCCGTAGCCACCTCTCTGCAGATCCCTCTTTTCCCATCCAATCCCGTCCATCTGACCACATTTCCCCCTCAGAGTTGGATCCCAATCCCGATGTCTCCTATGCCTGGTGTGACCATCATCCCTGCCCCCCATCTTATGTTACCTGTCCCCCTTTACTCTCCCTTTCACTAAATCCCCTCAATTTGCCTTCATGCCCCAGTTTGACCATAATCATTCCATCAATTCCTCTCATATCCTCAGTCCCATCCCTGATCTTTCTGTTTTTTTTCCTTCACCCTCCTGTCCTTCAACCACCCC
>OMLP01014015.1:76342-86638 GCA_900302685.1 Spondyliosoma cantharus
GGTTAGGGTGTGTGTGTGTATGTGTGTGTGTGTGTGTGTGTGTGTGTGCGTGCATGCATGCGTGCGTGTGTGTTCATGTGTGTGTTTGGGGGTACATTAGGGAAATGAAAAGGGGTGGACCACTGATGGCTTCTGAGATGCAGACTTGTTAGAATAAAGGAATATAAAAAAGACAGGAGACAGAAGAGATGACAGGGTGGATGATAAGATGAGTAGTGCGGTAATGAAAACGGTCCTCTGTACCCCGAGATTACACAGGGAATGAGACTGGAGAGAGAGAGAAAGAGAGAGAGAGAGGAGAGTGGGAGAGAGGGAGAGGCTGAAGGGGGCACACTGTGGAGGGGGAAATGGGCGATATGGGAGCGAAAGAATGGAGAAATATGGAGACTCATTTATGATGAACCGCGGTGAGACTCAGCTGGAACAGACATGCTCCTGGTGCGAAAGGAGAAAAAAACGGAGAGAAATAGAAGAGAGGAAGAGAAGAAGAAGAAGTGGAAAAGGAAGAAGAAGAAGAGGTATTACAACTCAGGACGAAGCAGCACCACTCTGAATGATAAGTGTCTCACGCGCAGCGGGTTATGGGAAGTTCACACAAACAAATGACTCCCATTTGCCAGAGGCGAGGGACACAATTGAGAAAGAAGGGGCGAGAGAGAAAAAGAGGGGAAGAAGGGAGGAGAGGGAGGAAGAGGACTAAATACTAGAGTCGTGATTTCAGATAACGCCATCTGCATTGAGGAAATGCTTACCTTTTTGCCCCTCTAATGTTTTCAAACGGAAGCACCTTCAATCCAAAGGATATTAGGAACCCTGCAGTGAAGTGCAGTAAAAGTCTGTGCTCAGTACCTTAAATTACAGGGTGCCTATGGACCTTGGTCAATAACACTAAATGTATTGCAAATTGTAGCGTGTAGGGCAGGCTATGTTTTGCACCGTAAGAGGTGATATCAAACAGTAATAAGGGTGCATGAATACTGCCCTTATTTATACACAAAGCAGCATGGAATCAAAGTTAAGTATGTCTGGATACCTCTCTTTGAAAATGCCTTCACTGCAGTTGTTTTTAAACCATGTGACATTTAGGTTAAAGAGTCTGCAAACAAGCACCGATTTTGCTTCTTCCTCCCACTTTTCAGGTTAAAGGTGTGTTTTTATCAGTTAAATTAGATACTGTAGTGTTTGGTTCAAGCGACAACCTCCACACTTACAGGGGCCCTCAGCTTAAAAAGCATCGGCTAGGAGACCCAATAGCTTCAATCTGATTGAACTGGATACACTGGTTATTGCAGGGGTCGTGACCTTCAGTTTGCTGTATGTCACATTTCTGTAAAGTAAATGAACAAAACTGAGAGTCTGCGGTCACACTGAGGCTCTGAGAGGCTGAAACTTGGCACAGTGAAAATGCAAATGACATTGTTAACACGTTGATGTTAAGCAAGTATCATGGTTACAATGTTCCCCCTCATATTTTAGTGTGCTAGCATGACAACATTTGCTAATTAGCAGCAGCGTCCGATATGGGAACGTCATTAGTCTTGTAGGTATATGGTCATAAACCAAACTGATATTCGTCTGATGGAAATTTCAGCCAAGTCTGCTATTAGTTTTGTACGCTGTAGCGTCTGTAACGGTAACGGTCCAGTGTGTAGGGTTTAGTGGCATCTAGTGGGGAGTTTGCAGATTGCAACCAACTGAATATCCCTTGCCTAACTCTCGCCTTCCAAACGTGTAGGAGAATCAATGGTTGCCAACAGTGTTCAGTCTGTCTGTTCTGGGCTACTGCAGAAACATGTCGATACAACATGGCAGACTCTGTTGAAAAGGATCTGCTCCTTCTGTATATAAAAATGGCTCACTCTTAGCTAACACTCATCAAAACACAATTGCCAATACAATATTCCATGTTTGCCAGCAGATGCCCCTAAATCTTGCACACTGGACCTTTAAAAGTCTAATGTTGACCTATCCGCAACAATGATTCTCCCAAAAAACCTAACCAAACTGCTTTTTTGACGTTACTACTACATGTTGGAAAGGCTTTCTTGCAGGAAGGCATGCTGTGTTCAAGGTACCTCGTGCATCTGTATGAAATGCTGAGGTCCGTTAAAGAGTGGTGTAGGTATTTCACAACCTGCAATGACAAAGTGTTGGGAATTTTAACCAAATGATGGCACTAGTGATTAATTTAAGATTAATCTATCCAACAGTTATCAAGACATGTCATTCAAAACCTGTCAACCTCAGCGTTACACTAGAGGACAAGTCAGAAAAAGTCAGCTGGAAACATGAACGTAAGTCATATATTTCACCCAATGTAGTGTGTTGCCATCCATAGGGGCGTGCTGCTCGCATGGCAACACATGGCTCTCAATGTGGGAATTACACAGAAAAAAACATCATCGTCAAATTTCTGATGTTGTATTCAGCCACTGAGAATCAAGTAGGAAAGGGCTGTTGGCCATTTTCACATTCAGCAGTCAGAGAAAAATCCATCACAGAAGAGGCAGAGATGACAATTTCTCCAGTGACAGTCGCATCAATAGTCCATAATGTGATAATGCAGTCACACGACATGTTGTGTCTTGAGTAATTGGTGACCCTCACTTTTTCTCAACTAGAAATGCTTTCCTCCCTTGCTCTTTCTGTCTTCATCACGTCCTCTTCCCACTCATATAACGCAACAGCTGGATCCAATAAGTTGAAGAACATTCTCTGGGGGTTTTCAAGAGGCATTTTGGGAAATGTAGGATATTCTGAACAGAATTAGACGTGAATGAAATGGGTTGAAGAAGAGTGGGTGTACCACAAAAAGGGGAACAGCCAAACACCATTATAAAATAATGGCAAAAATATATGAATATATACAAATGTACAAGATTATACGACTAGCCAAGTGCTTCAGTGGAGGTAGGCGCTGGTCAGCATTAGCATGCTGGGGGGAATCTGTGCAACTATCAATGTGAATCAGGGCATTACTGAGTAAATGAGGTTTAATCATGAGATGGAAAAAAAAAGATCAAAATGTACCTGAGGAAGATCAGAAGAATTAGACAATAGCGCCTTTTATCTCCAATTCAAGAGACTGCTCGGTTTCCATTTTGAATTTTATCATCAGAAACAAACCAAGTGTAAATAATTTGCCTTTCATAGCAGAGGTGAGGCGTCTCATTTCCAAAACAGCTCCGGATATAATTATTTTACCCCGAAAATTAGAACTGAGCTCACTTTAAGAGGTACAAAGGAATTCACTGTTAGCGTGTAATTAATTTTATATTACTATTTACCTTTACGTCAGTTAATTATGATCTCTATAGATGTGTGCACTACACACATACACACCAGACGCACACTACCTTCACTACGTACAGAGAGACAGTGGCGGTGAAAAGTGTGAATTTTACACACATGACTTCCTGTCCTAATCAAGGGCTTTCTCAACTCCTATCTGAAAGACACACATGACTGGCTCCTTCAGCGGATACCTACACACCGTGGGTGTGTGTGATGAGACTGCGAGCGCATGTGTGTATGTGCGCTTGCAGAAGCTCAGCGACCCAGCAGTGGAGTGGTAAAGGATATTAGGCCGCAATTGCGAAAAGATTGCAAAAAGTGACATCCTTAATAGAGAAAGATTACTGTGTGCAACATCACTTTGATTTGAGCTGCATACATTCTCCTCATGCAGACAGGCTTCCGGACAGCTCTGCGCTCTGGAGTTCTCCAGAATGGAAGCACCGGCTTTCTGTGTTCGTGTGTGCAAACGCGGATGTATGTTAACACGGATGCATATGTAAAAAGCAAGAGAGTGAGACACCCATTTGCAACAATCATTCTTGAGGGATGCATTTGTCACACCTGTCAGTATTATGGTGGATGTACTCAAAGGATTTTGAGGTCTCTCTTTGTGTTTTTTTATTGTCAGTGATCAAAAAAAGCTAATTTAAACATGCAAAGTACTTTTTAAAGCCTCACTGGCATGTTGGGTCAAACAAAATGGACAGCAGGAAAAGGGAAACTGAGAGTTTTCACCACGGTTGGTTCAGCAATAAATGTGTCAACCATGTTATTACTGTAAGCACATATAGCATGAAATGACACAAGATGCTGTTTTGACAAGTAAATGGGCTTCAACCTTGCTGCTGCATCGTGGAAATACATCAGCCCAGTCTCACGCCGAAGCCTGTAAAAGACCTGCTCGTAGATCCACTGGAGGAGAGGCTGTGAGTGTCAGGGTTTGCCACGGCTTGGCACGAGAAGTACACTAGTGTATGAAGTCCCGGTGTGGGGTGATAATGACGGGAGCAAAGGACAAATGTAGTTTAAAGACCCAGAAAGTCAGCTTAGGGAGGAGTTGAAGTTGATGGGTAAGTCAGTCACAGGAGACCAGGGTTCAAATCCTGTGGTCAAGACAATGGTACATTTTTAAAGGAGGCAGTTATTTCAAGGCAAACCATAATCCTTTCCAAACCCTAACCAAATATTTATGTTGGCTAAACTAAGTAGTTTGAGTGCCTTTATTTTGACAAGTAGTTTCGGTGGCTAAACCAGGTAGTTTTGATACCTTTATTTCAAAAGTGTAACCAGATGTTGCATATTTCTCATCGCTATCTTGACCACAGAATTAAAGCCTGTCGTATTAACAGGTAGCAGAGGCTGAATGAGACGTTGACACAGTTGACCCGCGGGTCTAATACACAGGTTGGTGTGATACTGGTCCGGTTTCAGGCGAGTTATAGTTAAAAATATTCGTATACAAATAGAACGTCTGATCATTCAAATTAGCTACTTTGTAAAAAGATCCCCTTGTTGTTTTGACATCAAATCCAACCATGATGAAATTATATTCTCAGAAGGAATCAGTCAAAACTTGCTGTAGCGTCGTAAAAAGTAGTGAATACTTTTTGAATTCCTTTGATTTCTTAAAATAAACACCGTTATCAATCTTGTGCGGTACACAACGTAGAATTTGTCAGCATCCAACCCTATAGGCCAAATCATTTGGTTAATTAGAAAACACTTCCTAGAAGGTTTACCTCTCATTTCCACCTCATTAAAATAACAATCTTCATCACCACAGCCTTCAGTGCAGCTGGTGTCAAGTACAGCATTAAATCTGGGATTGTGCCAGGGGAGGAGATGTCAGAATAAAAGTCCCCCGCCTCAGGTCAAAATATTCTCAAATCCCTGCGGTGGACGATCAGTATCAATCAGAAATAAAGTTTGTTAGTGCAGAGCCTGGAAATCTGAGCAGGACAAAAGCACCAGGGAGGTCCTTTATTTAGCTAATTCTCCTCTATTTGAGATGTACATATTTCTACACTGCTTTGATAAGGCCTTGGGGACATGCATGTTTTAATTAGACCTGAGCAGCCTGAGCAGCCTGGTTGAACAGTTCATAGAAAACTTTGAACATTTTTGCTGAAAGCCCCTCTCTCTTTGTGACAGGCAATGTGTAATTAGCGGCATATGTGCATTTGCATATATGCACCCTGTGACATGTTGCATCTTATTTGAATAAGTAGACATGTCTCAATGTGATATCCCTGAAGTGAATACATGAATATGAGCCACTAATTATACCAATCTTGCAAATGATCTATTTAAATATTAATATCTTTTCACTTTGCATTGTTTGCTGGGAGCTTTTTTAGTCAGCGAGCTGTGCGTGTTTGTTTGTGTCACTTCCATCTAGGTTGCGGTGGGTATTGTCCTCTGTGCGTAAAGAGCGTACGTGTGTCTCTGCATGTCGTTTCATGTGAGGAGGCTTGTACTGTCTGGATGCCTGTACACGATCTCCAGTGGAGAAAGATTCTCGCTTCTACAAAGACAACAAAAGCCAATCAGTGAGGCCACTGTGTGTGACAAGCTGCGGAACAGGAAAAGTACACTTTCTGTGATTCAAGCTCAAACATACGGAAGTGTACAAACATCCACCTGGCAAACAAGTTGCCATGTTTTTTTTGTGGAAACTAGATCATTGTCATAATTATGTTATGAGATGCTGCTTGTTACTCAGTCTTCTCTCATTATTTCACATTCCTTGTTACATTCTGCAGCACAAATGAAAATGTACAAGACTGGCATGATGTTGTGGTAATGAATTAAGCATTCTCGAAGAAAATGTTCAACATGTTTTACATGCTTAGGGGTGCTCTCCATCAACCACTATATAGTATGATAATGTTGATCAAGATGGGTCTGGCTTCTGTACTTCAGTGATATCCGCACTACACATCAAGTGACTGTGATAGTTTTATTGCTTACTAACCTAATACAAGGCAAAACCATTTCGTGAATGTAAGACTGTGACTATTTGCAGCAGCCGAAAGTGCAAAAAAAATGTCTGCTTCTACTCACAAATACAGCAAGATGCTGCCTAATTGTCTCTAACTTCATTGAAAGACGTTTTTTTTAACTGACTTGAACCACTTTGAGGACCAAATGGGTGTTAGAAATCAACAAAATACAGTAAAAAACTAAAGTAACCGAATGCAATTATCCAGATTAATCTTCCTCTGATGATCCTTCAAACAGCTGTTTGACTGATGTCTTGTAATGTCTACGGCATAATCAAAGATGAAAAACTCAGATAACTTTACGCAAAAAGACATCTACCTATACAGTGCAGTGCGAATGACAAATGTAAATCATGTATATTTAGTCAAACTGATGGCAGCAATCCTTAACCAGTTCACAACATCATAACATTTGGGCTCAGTCACCTGTTTTGGGCAGTTGAACAAGTCCTTGCACAAAGATATCAGTCAGATGATGTGCACGGCTGTGTTTCGATGTGGTCAAGTCAAATACTTATTGTAGAGGATGGCTTGGATGGAGGATGGAGAGTTAAAAAGAGTGAAATAATAAGGCTATGAGTTTCAGCTCATTACCATATTATGCCTATTTATATTATACGATACTGTTTCCTCACTTTATGTTTAAACGCACTTCATAGTGTTATTGTTTCCTGTGTTTCGCGTCTTTGGGGTGAGGCCAGCTGCATGACATCGTATTTTATTTTTATTCAGAACTCAAGGGCTGACTTTTTTCTTTTCTTTTTTCTTTATACAGATTGCTGATATGTAATTGCATTCATCTTTTGATTCTCTTCACTGATGGTTGCTGCTAAGTGTGTCGGACAATGAAAAGCCTCTGGACAAAGCGCGGCCGGGCTGATGAACACTACTCAGCCTTAATTGCATGCTAGTTTTGATGTAAGGCAATCATGAGGTCATCTGTTTGAAGTGGATAGGTTTGTTTGATCCATCTTTGTGTGAGTGCGCGCATGTGGGTGTTTGAATGTCTTATCATCAGCTACCTGGCGCGATTAAGCCAGACATAAGGAACGAGGGAGAGCGAAATGTGTTTTTGTGTCTGCATGTGTAAACACACATAAATGTGTACGCCCACATACACATAGTGAGGTTTAATAGAGGTCTGTCTGAGCCTGCACTGTACGCTGTAACAGTCAATCAATCAGCAGCCCAAACTACAGGACACTACTGCCTTCAAACTCATTAAAATGAGCATGGCATAACAGAGAAACATACCCTTCGCAAATTAAGTTGTGTGTCCTAATTGTTTTCGTGTTTGTGGGCCTTTCGACAACTTCAGAAGGCATTTGTTGTTGCTTGATGTATGCTTGCTGCGCCCCAGGCAATGTTTTTTATGACCATTATTATTCAAATGAGCTAGAAATGTGTTTTGAAAGTCCTAAATCATTGAGCATGAATGGCTACCCTTGGCGTTTATAAATGACTTTCCACACAAGCAAACCTCCGCCTGCATGGCTTACTCCACTGAGCTCATTTGGGTATTTGAGTTCTGTCAACAGAATTTTGTGTCAGTTGTCCGTTGGCATGACAAGTTGCATTATAAAGTTTGACGAGATTTTTCACCACTGTTTTTGGACTTTCGGAGAGATAAACAGTGTTGTATTGGTTCACAGAAGAGTGGGTAAAAAATGAGCTCCAGTTGATGATTAGCATTTGGAAAGCTGAATGGGGTCCATATGTGTCAGATAATGGTAATACTGTGGCTTTGTTGCTGTGTACTGGTCTCGACTTTAGAATCTATAGAGAGACACAGATGTAACTGGTAAAACTGTCACTAATATGAACAAAGGATGCTTAATGATTGCTTTCATCCTGAATTATTTTCTTGATTGATAGATCAACAATTGGGTTTTAATGCCCCCTCACAGTACCCGTAGCCCAAGGTTATATATTCAAATTGCTTGTTTGGTATAACTAATAGTCCAGAACCCCCAAAGTCTATATTAGCAAACTAAATGAATAGCAAATATCCATATTTGAGAAGTTACAACCAGTGAATTTTTAACATTTTGTTGCCAAGTAATTTTCTGTCTGTCAGCTAAATGACTAATTGTTACAGCTCTGGTATAACAACTCGATCATAGTGCTCTAGAAGGTGCACAAATGTACATATCACTGAAAGCACTACAGTACTCCTCGTTTCTACGTAGCTCTGTCTATGTATGCTAGTCAGATCAAAGTCCAGTAATTCCTATGGGAATCTCTATGATCTCTAATTTGTTAACAAAACTATTATTTGTTTGCAAAACTCCTTTTTTGAGTATGTTTATATACTATTTTACAAATCTGGCTAAAAAGCTGGGAAGCTAATCTCCTGACTTAGTTGAAATGCATTATTTGGTCGTGTTTTGGTCTTGGTGATGCACATAAAAATAGAGAGAAAATTAGCAACTGAGACAAAACTGTGTGGAAACGAGCCATTAATGTGTGCATTTCCACTATTTTTATACATCTGTTTGGTAGTTAATTAAGTTTATTGTGAATACATTTGTATCAATTGTCGTAGCATTTGTTTATGCTCATAGTTTGCCAAGTTTAAAGGTGCAATGTGTATTAAATTCATACTCAAAACAAATAGGGGGCAGCGTACAGTCACATCACTTCAGTATCTGCTAACTACTGCTAACTGCACCAGCACTTAGCTAGTTAGCTCAGTTAGCCGTTCAGCTAGCAGTTCAGACTGGGAGGGAAGTTTCAATAGCTACGCCGCTTGCACGGGACAGGCTGGGGTTAGCTGGTTGGCAAGCTAATTTCAGTGGATATGTATGTATTGTATATACATATTGTACATACGTGTTGTACATACATATTGTACATACATATTGCACACTGTAGTGTATATTTTGAATATTACGAATGGGTCATGACACTAAAATATAAGCACTTCACTTAAATTTTTCATTAGACAGACAAAAGCAACTCGACTCAAAAACAGCCCCAGTGGGAGTTGCAATCGGAGCGTTTTCTAAGATTATTACCCTCCTCCACAGCCACAGAACCAGCTTCTATCTCTGCTGATAAGATTTGGTTTGTAGATATTTTTATATTGGCGTAACTGCCCACAATCTGTGTAAAACATTCTGCTTACACTTGGACAGAAGCTACACACACATGCACACACACACACACACAAGTGTATGCATACCAGCTCGCACTCTATGCCTCATCTTGTGTCCAGACACACGCTCTCACACACACACGCACGCACGCACGCACACGCACACGCACACACACACACACACACACACACACAGAGACCACATCTTGATTAGGTTTTCATAAAGTCTGGGACTATGCTGAGTCTGTAATTGACTTTGACAGCAGAAGCCTCCATGTCCTATGGCTATGTTAAACGAACAATTTACATCTTCATTTCAAATTCTACATGGATAAAAAGCTATTAATTACATTAGCCTGCGAAGAGTCATTCCAGCTGGGGTAGAATATGTGTGTGTATCTCCGTCTGTGTGTATCTCCCATCCTTACGCATATACACTTTTTCTCATTTGTATATTAAGTCTTGCGGCAAAACAATGCCCAGTAAGCGCTTCTCTGGAGATGAGTTTATAAGTGTTGAAAGGACTTTTACTCACGTGTATTGCTTTGCAAAGCAAACACACCGGCTACTCCTATATGAGCATTTTATGGACGAGGGAACGTTTATTAAATCTATTGACTCGGCAGCGGTTGCAGAGGCGTTGACCCTTACACCGCCTCCCATTCATTGCTTGTAACGACGTTAGTTAGGAGAATATTTTACTGTGGCTTGTAAAATATAATCGCTGCATAAAGTCATTTCACCTGGTCCCAAGATTCCAGTTGAGATGCTGTCGCTTAAAGAAACGGCAAGAGCGAACGGATGGATGGATAGATATGAAAGAGACAGAAAGACAGAGAGAGATCAGCCCAATCAAAGAGTGGGAAAAAAAGAAAAAGATTCATAACCAAAAAAAAAGGG
>OMLP01014015.1:86658-106300 GCA_900302685.1 Spondyliosoma cantharus
AAAAAAGGGGGGGGGGGGGGGCGGTGGAAAGTGTTTTTGCATGACGATCAAGCAACTTTTCTCTCTTAGAGTGCTTCCTGTCAGCTTCAAAGAGCGCTTTAAGAGGCTACGAAAGTGGCTCTCTGAACAGCAGCAAGAACAGAAGCATCTCAGCCATCATCTCCGAGCCATCTGCGTGATGGGGGGAACAACACAGACCCCTGTGTTTGCTTTGGAGATAGAACGATCAAAGAACAACACTAACCATATAATGAAGGGACAGATGGACCTTATATGAAGTGGAGAGAGAGATACAGTGGAACTGAAAGAGAGAGAGAGACAGAGAGAGAGAGAGAGAGGTGTAGACAAAATCAAACCGCAAATGCAACAATCTTTTTAGGAGAGAGAGAGAGAGAGAGAGAGAGCGAGAGAGAGGTGTGCAAGGGGGGGATATGATGTGGTGAGAAAGTGCGAGCCATCTCGTCGCATGCAGACTGCCTGCGCTGAATGAGAAAGCTAAAAGGTAATTTCACGGATAAAGAGGAGGCCTAATGCATAGAGGTAATGTAGCAGGGGATGGAACAAAGGCAAACTTTCATCTCTTTAAGCTTGGATGGAGAGAGAGTGAGAAAAAGCGCGAGAGAAAGCTTTGATGCTTTGAAAATGATAATAACAATCTCAAAGTCAGCCTCAGAAGAGAATGTGCTCCCCTCGCTGTGCCCCATCCCCTCCTCTTCTGCCCCCTACCACTTAATACAACTGCACAATGACTGTCTAGGACAAGGTGGGCTGTGGGTGTGTGTGTGTGTGTGTGTGTGAGGAGGAAGGAGGGGGGCAAATTGTGACACTTACGGCCCCCCAAATTACTCATGGAACAAACACAAAGATGATGAGAATGAAGAGACTCATTATATGTGAGATTATATGACTTTTGTGGACACACTAAGGGATGAATTTATGTAAAGATGATCTTTCACATAGGTGGTATACGGAGCTATATTGAAATATGAATGCCGATGAAAGATTCATGGGTTGCGGTTCCTCATTCTCTCTGCCTCTGCTCTGTATTAAAATGAAGAACTGAAGTTGTTTTAGTCACAAAGCTTTTTCTATCTCTGCAGAAAAAAGCCCATTTTGTTCTCAGAGCTTCCTTAATGCACATCGCCAGCAGAAATGATGGGCATTACATCCCATCTGCCTCCAAAATTATGTAGGTGCATGAAACACAGAGCCATCGCTGAAGTGGGGGTACATATTGTCTTTTGAATCAAAGAAACGTCGGTGCACGGTGGCGCATTTGGAATGGCGTGTTCGAGCACGCAACATTTTTACCATAGGTTCGTTAAATAAAGGTCCAGTGTGTAGGATTTAGGGGGGGGTTGTGAATATTTATGAGGGGAAATGGAATATATCATTTTTAATTATGTTTTCATCAGTTAGAAAATCGCCGTAAGGCCCTGTTCACATGTGGCCTCATCATCCAGAACAAACATGTGTCCTGGGCCACACTGAAGGACCGCCTACTCAACTGACGTCCTCTGTGCAGCACCATAACGAGTATTTAATCATTCAATAGTTCAATTTTGTCTAATTTCCATGTGGTTCGCTGTAATGTTGACTCTCTTAACCTGCAGTTGTTTGCAGCAGACGTGTGTGAACACCCTGTCCGTTTCAACTAACCACTGACCCAGTAACAGCTTGATCCCCAGACTCCCTTACAAATCGTGTGAGTCGTTGCATGAGGAGAAACTTAAAGAAACTTTGTGAAACGTAAATTCTAAATTGCTGGTGTCTTCTTGTATATTCGGCACTGAATGTAAAACATTAGCTTGTTTCTTTCCATGTACAAAAGTGTCAGTTTGTTGTATCGTCTCTTTCCATGTCTGAAGTGCAACCTGTCTGCTTCCGTGTTTGAAGTGCGTTATTCCTTCCAACAGCTGTCTGAACACACAGCTCATCATCTTTCAACTGACTTCACCATTTACACCATATTTATTAAAGAATACAACATATTGACAGTTAGCATGTGAAATTTCATGAATACTATAAAAAACAGTAATTAATGAAGGCTGCTGATGCCACTGGAGGAATCCCCAAACTTTATAAATGTCTTAAAATGCTGTCTACAACAAACCCTTAAATATATGGGCCTACTTTGTATATGTGTATATTTGCATACAGTATAAAGCGGGAGAGTAAGAGGGCAATTGAGATGCATGTCGAGATGCATTTACTGTAATGCCAGGTGTGAATTGCCTGGCTTAAAGCTGTCCACTTCAGATCGGGTCACTCGGAGCGGATGGTAAAACCAAATCCGAGCAGCCTAAAAGCTCTGAATTGGAGCCTTTTACACTGTATGCACAGATGGACTGGGTTTTCTTCCATGGAGTTCGCCATGTTGCTCCTCCCATGTTCATAAAGTACAGAAGAATGGGCGAACCAAATGCTGGCTCTAACCCTAACCCTTTTTTTCCATTGGAGGTTGGTGGAGGATAAATACAAGAATACTAATTACATCTACATCTACTGTATATCCATAGAGCCTGACCAATTTTGCAAAACAATAATGACACCTAAGTGCAGCTGTATCTTCTTCTAAAGACAGCTCAAACAAAGGCCGGCACCTCAAAAGAAGAATCTTAAAATCGCTTGTGTCATTATGGCCCAAATTTCTCAAATTATGCGATGAGGTACGGCCCATTCTGATTGCCTTTTATTGTCTTTAAATTGAACAGATGATGCATTTAACTGCATCCAACAGTCTGAGTGCTTGAGCTCATGATCTTTGACCCTCCCGTGCTGGGGGGGGAACCATTAGCAGACTGTGTTTCAGCTACTTTGTGTGTTCTTGTCTGTGTGTGTGTGTGTGTGTGTGCGTGTGTGTGTATGTCTATCAAGTGGATCACCTCCCCCCCTTCTTCTTTCATGGAAAACACAATTCAACACCCCAATTTTAAATTATTCAAACCATTTGCTCTGAATACAATCTGACCCACAAACGTTATCACACATCTCCGGAGTGCCGACCGCGAATGGATTTAATTTGCTAAATTTGCAATAGTTTGTGCTAAATAAGTGCACGATACATTGACTAAATCTACAACTCGATATAGTATTTTAAGCGAAACATTCGTTCTCTGATCACACTGAAATGGTCCATATCATTCGTGCTTTGTTCCGAGGTGTTGCCTGTTGATGGAGAGAGTTTAAGCTCTGATCACAGATTGAATTCCAGCATGAAATGTCCTTGTGTCTTACCTCATTGGTTATTCTGTCCTGGTTAGCGCCAATTGCACACAGAGAAAAGACCTTTTTCATCCTCCCTCCCTCATTTCGTTTTTCTCTCCTGACCCCTCAGAGTATCACCAGACCTCAAAATTGCATTGAATATATAAATGCTAATGCTAATAACTGCTAGCAGGAGCAGATAATGTCCTTGACTGGTACAAGAAAAGATCCTTTTCTCTTACATGATTCACTGCCTCTGAATAACATTAGAAGAGTTCACATCCCAAGCTCTTATTTCTCTCCTATTCTCTCCCATTCTCTTTTCCTTTTTCTTAATTTACTTGACTCTCCCCTCAACTCTAGCCTTCGTGTGGCAGAAAGAAAAAAAATCCAGCTGAAGTGTAAAATATTAATTCATTTATCTGTGCGATAAGATCTTGCTGCCTGGCTCGAAATTCCAATGACATCCATTTGCCATTAAGTCAACGCAACACACAAGCAATGAGGCCTCTGGAGCTTGTCTGTCTTTGCACCCCCCCATCCCTCCCCATACCGTGGCTCCATTTTTATGCCTCTGGAAGCTTTTCATGGTAGGAATTAAACTATAATACTTGTTTCAGTGGCATGCATGTTAATGGCTGCAGCAAAGCTGTCATTTAAGAGACATGAGGAAACAGCTGCAGCGAACAAAATGGCCTCTCGTGGAAACACCCAGGATGTCTTTGGGACTTTTTATTGTCTCTCTAAAGATGGAGATCATCCTGATACCAAAATCCCTGCAGTTCTGGAATGAATGTTCAACTTGTTATTGTGCATTCTGATTGGTCTATGTTTAAGAGTGTCCAGTGGGGTCCAAAAAGCCTCTTAGGCCTTCGCAGTAGGGCCTGTCAGTAACAATAGAGGAATTAAAGGACCCTGCACCGAAAAAAAACAAAAAAACCCATGACATGAATAAGAAGCCAAATATTCCATTGTTTCATATAGGAACTTGGTTCTCTTTGAAGACGGATGTGAAGAGAGCTGCGCGGCAGAATTTGCCCTTGCCTCAGTTTCTTAAAAATGAATTATTTCTCGTCTGGCAGGCAGCTCTCCGGAGGTGAGAGGCTGCCTCTTAACATGAGCAGGTATCAGTCTTAAAACCGCTCAAAGTAATTGTAGCTTTGAAGTCACACACATCACAGATGGCACAGTCAATATTGCACCAACTTGTCTGGGTGCTTTCCTCCCAACTCTTCTGCTGCACTCCTGCTCCTTTCCTTGTGATGCAAAATACATTATTTGTCACAAACTTTTTATTAAAAGAGGCCAGCCATCAATCAGTCCTGCAATCACTCATGCAATCACATTAATCATTCTTCTATGCCTTATTTGCGTCATTTGGTATAAGAATGTTGAGAGCCCCAAGTGAAATGTACTTCACAGCCACATCTGGCTCTGTATAGTCTTCTGAGAGCGAACTTTTCAAATCATGTCAGCAATATTCAGTAAGAGCAACTGATAACTGCTATTAGATTTCTCAAAGTTTCAAATAAAGTAACTTCTCAAGGCTATTTCTCTCTTTCTTCCAGCTGCTTTACTGAGGCTTACAATCGGGATTCTTTGTGAATAAAAACAGTCAGACACGTAACTCCACCCAGTGAGCGCCAATCGGGATTTCAAGGTTGATTTCTAGTTGAAAACTTCAACATCAATGTGTCCCATAACACAAATGTGTGTAGTCATTTTTGTAGATTGAAAGAGAGACGATATTGATCAATGTGAAGGTATATATCCAGAGTCATATTGCACTGCAGGTGAAATGTGGTCTACATGAAGACGTAATGTCAATGCATTTAATGTTATATATAAAATGACATAAATATAGAGCTCTATAGGCTGTGAGCTGTCAACAAGAAGCTTCCAGGACATTCCTAACAGGAGCAGTTGAATCCATCAAGAAAGTTGATTTCCAGCTAGTTGAATACTCACTCTTTGGGATTGTAGATCGGGTTGGCTGCAATCTAATCCTGAGGTGCAACTCTGTCTGTTACTGTACATCCACTAAAAGTGCTTTTTTTTGCAACTGAAGGTCCAAGGTTGTTTTTTAAGTTTCTGACAACATTACGGAAGCAATTCCTGTGGAGAGAGATCGTTTCGTCAGATAATTAGATCCTTTTTGTAACCAGAAGCACAAGGAGCACAACGCAAGGAGAAGACTTGTCGCAGGAAGACGAGGATGGAGAGAGGAGAGAGGATTGGAGTTGGTACCAGCACCATCAAGGAGCATCGTGAAAAGCTTGATTTACTGGGTAGTAGGGGTGTAACAATACATGTATTTGTATTGAACCGTTTCGGTACAGGACGTTCGGTTTGGTACACGGCTGTGCATGGGTGAGTTCCTGGAATGGAAGTTGCGTGTGTTCATTTTCCGCCGGCAGCTAAACGTGCAGCCCGTTTACATCATAGCTAACGCTAGCGAGAAAACCAGAGGTTGAACACCCTCCCGTGTCGCTGCAGTCTCCTGCTTGGGAACACTTTGGCTTCCTTAAATATTGCAACGGAAAAAGACATGTTTCCAGTGTGACAGTTTAACTCCGGTGTTCATTTTAACTGGCGAGGGTCTCAGGTGTGCTGGAGGTGTGGTTTGAGAATCCTGTCTGGAGAGAGAGGGGTCCTCGGCCATGTCCACTAACCAGGAAAACATTCCGATCGCCCTGCTCATCCATCCAAGTCATGTACATGTATATTAATTTTGACGTGGCTTGAACACTACTATTCCACACGGAGATGCCGGACCACTGCAAACCACTGTTTGACGAGCGCTACGGAGCACAGTGACAGTGTAGGTGACTGTGTCCAAAAAAAACGCGACTGTCAATAAATTGTCCAAAAGTGCATATTTTCGTCCTTATATCTTCGTAATGAAAGCCTGTACTCACAATAACTGTGTCAATGTGGAAAAGTTAATGTTTCTGGCAAAAAATCTGAAGGTTGAGTAAAACTGAACAGGGCTACATGCTGGAACTGTTAGTGCTGCACTTGTGGAAAAGTTTTGTTAAAAGACTTTACCAAGCTGTGAGGAATTTATATGTATAAT
Source organism: Spondyliosoma cantharus (assembly GCA_900302685.1). Taxonomy (NCBI): domain Eukaryota; kingdom Metazoa; phylum Chordata; class Actinopteri; order Spariformes; family Sparidae; genus Spondyliosoma; species Spondyliosoma cantharus. The sequence continues at coordinate 92,942 of OMLP01014015.1, forward strand.
ATTTCATATAGTTTTTGTTTGAGAATACTTTATTCATTGAAAAGCTTATTTTATATATATTTTGTTTATTTGAGAATAGTTTATTAACTTATTACCAGGCAGCACTTTACAACAGTATTCTATTTTTTAAAATTTTATTTTCGTATTTTGTATGTTACAATAAATTGTTGGTTTACAAAAGTTCTGAATACACAACAAGCAAATTTATATTTTGCATTTTGTTCCCATACTGTACCGAAAATGAACCGAACCGTGACCTCAAAACCGAGGTACGTATCGAACCGTGATTTTTGTGTATTGTTACACCCCTACTGGGCAGTCATCCAATCATGACGATGCCTTTTCCAGCGTGCGCTCACATACTGGTGTTATGTTACACAGACACTCGTAATGTCAAGATTGACTGCACTGAACACTATTTACCCTTTAAACTGAAAATATAATAAACACATACACAAGTCATTCGCGTCATCATGTCTCAATTGAAATCATCTCAGGAGTCTTTCACTTCCAAGTTCCAAGTCAAGTCTTGAGACGTTTATTTTTAGGTCAAGTCAAGATGTGAATCATCAAAACAGTGATCCGAGTCGACGTGAGTATCAATCACATATGACTTGAGTCCACATCTCTGGTTGAGTTGTTGAGGATTCAGCACTAAGCAACGGGACCAAAACATACTTACTGTACACTACTATCAATAAATCCAACTACATTCCTACAATCATTGTATAGAGATGAGATCACTGCTGAAAGGATTGACAACCATTTCTAGCGGCCACAAGTCTGAATCTGTTTGCAACTGGTCGTATTTTGTAGAAAATCAACCTGGAATGTCCGTTTAAGGTGATTAATGCTGGAAGCACGGACCACATCCTTTCAAGTAAACGAATGCACACAGACACAAAGCAGTGCCAGGATAAGGGAGTTGTTAAAGAAGTTCATTGTTACAGGAAGCAAAGGTTTATAGAAAAACGTGGCCTTTACCACATACAGCCTGCATTACACAAACAACCACAACCAATTGTTAAATACCACAAAGAGAAGCCCGATAAGCACCAAATAGTAAAATAGCCACAGGAAGCCACAAACACTTAATCACGACGACCACAAAATGCTGCAAATGAGCACAACGCAGCTCAACAACAACAACAAGGTTTTAAGGGAAGCAGTACCAGACATCAATCCATCTGTGGCCATGTAATGAGAAGATGAAACAGATGAATCATGGAGACACAGGAGTTCTTGAGTCTCCACAGGTATAATGCTGTAAATCATTACCACCTTTCAGGGTCCCTGCTTGAAGAGGTATTGTTTTGAAATCCCTGCGCTGCTATCTGTTCTTCTCAGAGACAAAATTTATCAGCAGCGTACGCCAGAGACACGCGGGGCAGTCAGGTAGGCATCGGGAGAGAGAGGCGAGGTAAAATAAGGCCGACAACGCGAGCGGGGAAAAGAGCATCGAGACGGAGAAACAGACATCACGGCGAGCAAAGTCTTTAGGCCAAAGCTTTGAGAGGTTGCACACGTTTCCTGCCTTGATTAATAAAGTCTGGCTGGGGCTCAGGTCAGCTCACTGCTCATCTAGCACCGCTGAAACACACACACTCACACACACGTTCCGCGCTGTCTGCCAGCATTCCTGTATTGACTGACATGGCCTAACCCCTTTTAATTGTCCTCGAGCAGAAGCTGTGCCAAAGGCTGAATCTGTTAAAAATACAGAATCAGTGGTTATACAGTCTGTGACCGTCTCCAGAAAGTATCTGATCTGTCAGATTTTGTACATTTGATATGCCTGCATTCTGCATTTTTTCCGTGGAAGTCTGCGGATGGAAGTGTGTGTGTGCATGTGTGCGTCTACTAGCTATGCAGCCCGACCAATGATAATACAATAAAGAGGTCATATCGGTATTCATCTCACAGGCCGGAACAGGGTGGAGTGTTGATAGAAATGATATTAGGCCATCCAAGATTAAGCACATTTACTCAAATACATACTCAGGTACTTTGAGCCTAACCGTTCATAATGGGTCCATTCGTCCACTGCATAATGGGGCTCCTATTACAAACTGCATTGAAAAGAATCAAATAAAACATGTAATTTTGATCAAAAAGTAAGAAACACTCACCAAAATGCATCATTAGGGCAGCCCTTGCCCGCAGTTTAAGACATTAAGGGCGTTTAGCCATAAGGAGTGGTGAGCATAATGGGCTGGGTGTGGGTTCATCGGGTTGTCTGCTAACATTTTTATTGCCTTTTTGCTCCATACTTTAGCCATTAAAGAGTTGGGAATGTACAAAAAATGTGTGCCAATTTGTCAGTTATTTGCCCGCTAAATGTCGAAGCACTTTGCTGTCATTTGGGGTGATCAATGCTTAATGAATTAGTCTGTTTTTCACCTCCGTTAAAGGCAGACGTGCTTAGCACCTTCCCAGTCCCTTGGAGACCATGTCTGATGGAAGCCTTCCACCCCTAATTTATGAAAAGTGAGGAGCTAAGCAGTTCATGCGTCTAAAAGTGCTAGCTTTTTGGTAAATTGCTTTTTGTGAATTCACTTGAGTCCAAAACGGAACTCAACCTCAACTTTCATTAAACAGAGGATGAAAGAATGTCTCGAGAAGTGGTGGAAATAAGGGGGAAACAGAGACAGAGAGACCAGAGGATAAATGGCAAGAGCTCAAAGCAATGTTTACATGATGGGAATGAGCGTCCTAATGCAGTGATGATTGCAGAGTGTTTCCAGTGATTCCATTTAGCCTATTGAATTAGCCAGAGCTGGAGTCAGCGCTCTGGCCCCAGCGCTCCAGAAACAGACACCCAGGCATCGAAATCCAATTAAATACATTTGTTAAATAATGTAATGATTGCCTAAGCATACTTCTCAGTTGGACTCCATTCATTTTGACCCATAAAAATGCCATTGTTTTCTGAGCTTTGGGAAAGGTTATGCAGATTGATAGAATTAATTGTCTGGCAGGCGAAAAATGTCATTAGAACACTTAGATGGCCATGATGGCCCATTTATATCCCCAGTCTGTTAGCGGCCAGGCATTTTAATTTGTAACTTGACATGATAATGTGGCTGGTCCCCAGCTCACAGACACAAATATTACTCACATTGATTAAAAGGGACCATTCCTTCCTCCTTCCCAGTGGCTGGACATGCAGAATCCATACACTGTTAACTTTATCTAGCTAACATTTAGCTTGCCATGACTTTTATTGCATCAGTTTTAATGTAGAATGTAAAATGAATGTGTAATAAGCTGATATAAAGTCATGCAGCCATGTGCAACTGGACATTAGTATTCATGGTTAGGATTAAATTGGCTATGTTCTCAAATATTTCACCAAACTTGTGAATGGCTATGCGTATAATATGTAATATAACATATCATATGTTTTAACAACAAATGTAATATATTGTCCACTAAAATAATATAACCATAAATATACAAAAAGGTAAAACAACTGTTTATTATCTACTCAAAAAAACATTCATTTTGCACCTCGTATTAGTTTTTTGATCATGTAAGGCAAATGTTGCCGTCGTCTTTTATTAGGAATACTGTTTTGCATTGAGCATCTTTGCAGAGGTCACTGCCACTTACATTAACTTCACTATTTAACCTGAAGAAATTCTTATATCAGCTTCAGGGAGACAAACAGTCCGTCCGTGGATATACTGCTCAGACTGCAAACACCCCTTCAGAGGTCATCGACTTGGCTTGAGACTGAATTAGACATGGATGGAAAACTCTCCTGCATTATGAGCGAGGGGGGAAAAGGCTATGTTTCCATGGCAACATATTCCAGGGTGTGAGAGGATTGGTTCATTAAACCTGACTGGAGATTTCAAGGTCAAAGGTGAGAGGCGCGGCGGTCCAACGGGAGCAGCCTGTGAATCTATCATTACACCGGCCACGCTCATAAACATACAGTGCACAACACATGTGTGGTCGAGTGTATGGGCACGGATGTACAGACACTCACACACACACACACATGCAGACACACACACACACACACACCTCTTGATTCCTGGCAATTAAAGAAAAGATTGACATCACCATTTTTCTCCTCTTGAGCATCTCGGCTTGGACATTATTTCCTCTCCTCATTTCCATCTCTCATGAATCCACCTGTAATGAACACATTACAGTTGAGCTCATTGTGGAACGTTTGCCAGGCCAATGGCTGTGCTTCAGTTTAAGTGATGGTCATAATGTGAAATGATGAGGACTTGGTTTAAAGTGGTCAATTCTTTTTTCCCCTCCCGCAATGTCATAGCTCACCAATCCGACTATTCATCATTTTGAGGTCCTTGTGTAAACTGTTTGTTTGATTCCAATAACATATTAAAAATGATCTCATTTGAAACAGAGTGAAAATATGTGGTTATTATACATGTACATGTGCAATTTTAAAAATAAGTCTGAAATTGTCACGAACAGCAGCATCTGCAGTGCTACACTTCAGTCATTTATGGACAATTTAATAATCTATTGTTGTTCTGTGGCATGAATTTGCATAGCTGCAACTCAAAGATATTCCTTTTCTTTACTTAGTGAAAGCACACAAAAACTTACCTGACAGAAGTCAACATTTACAAATTGCATTCACCTACTTAAAGCTGTGGACCAGCTGGAATAAGCCATCAGCAAAGCACAGAATAAGAGCACAAACAGACATGTTTGGTGCTTAACAACAATGAACGCCTTCATCGAAGCTCCATCTCTTCTCTCCCGAGTGTCACAATTGCCTAGCTCTTGTGACAATTTTTTATTTTTTTTTTGCAACATTGTCTTTGAAAGTGATAAAGCAGAATGATCAAAATGCTTGGAGACAAATGGAGAGCCTCTGGTTTGGAGTTTTGATTCGTGAGACTGGAAGGTGCTACACAAAGAACAAATGATGACAGTTCCTACTGTAGTTCTCTATATCATTATCAACCCTTATCAACTTTTTTTTCAAAGAAACCACATGTGTTACATGTCCCCACTTTGTACTGGGTATCTTACACCAAAAGGAAGAGGCAGCTTGTGTCTTGTAATATGATGTATGGGTGAAGACAGCTCAAATTAGGGCTTCAGCTTCACTAACAAACACCGAGTGTACAAAATATTAGGAATGGCATTTTAATAATGAGTTCCTTCCGTTTTTTGAACAATCCACGTGTCAATTTGCAAATCCTTTTTTAACCTCTGTCTTTCTCATGAATCTGAATCTCGTCCTCAGGAGAGACGCAGTTTAAAAAGGTGAAATCAATAAAGGATCGAAGCTTTCATGTTGAATCCCTTGATCAGCCCGTGTCTGGGGAAAAAAAGCACACATTCTCGATATTTTGCACGCTTGGTTTTCGACTGAATTTTGACAGGGCAGCTCAAAAAGCATGTTTTAAAGACTGTCTTGAAAGATAGCTATCAATGACACAAAAATCAGTACATCTGATACATTATTAAATATGCTCAGGCCCAGATAAACTGTGTGTGATATTCATGGAGCATAAACAACTGTGCATCAGCTACTTCTGGATTCTTTTTGACCTATACACAAAAACAAAAATGTATAAAAATGTTATTTGTGAAGTGCAAAACAGGATTTCAAGAGGCAGTGGAGCACAAAATGATTTTATTTCTGCTTGTAAAGCCAGATCAGCTCAAAAACCAAACAGCCTGCACAGTGAAATGTCTTGTATTAAGCGGATTTTGTTGATTTTTATTATTCTCAACATACCAAAGAACAGCTTTGCTTCTCACACAGTAATTTCAACTTTTTGTCAACCATCCTGGAAGGCAGTTCCACTTAAGGTTGACAAATGAAGAAACGCACTGTGCTGCTGCTTTAGATGTGTATCATGCAAATTTAGTGGGTACATTTTGCTACATTTATCTGACCCTAAATGATACACACTTTGTCCCTGGATAACAATTTAACACTGTCCTCTTCTATCTTCATCCAGTTTGATATTCTCCTCATCTTCAAGATCCTCATTCACAGTTTGTTGCGTCTTTATTGTGGTGCTACCATAGGATGACAGAAACCTTAAAAACTAACTAGCAGGTGCAATGTTTTGATTGTAATGTTTGGATCCCATGGGGGATGTGACTGTAGCTGGATGGTTTCAGTTGGAATATTTTGCTTGGAAGGGTCATTTGTGCATGTATGATAGTCCTTAATCTTGTTGTTGTAATGACTTCAAAATTAAAGCTGCCACAAGAAATGTTCTTTTCGTTGATTCTGGTGGCCCCTGGACAAAGCAAAAAAAATAAAAAATGAAAATAACAGCCATGCCGTACCTCTAGACTACAGACCAGCTTCTTTATTCATGCTCTAAAACCCCTCAGTTCACCTCTGTCAGCTTGGTGCATGGTCTGCGCATCAAGTTCAACAGCTTGATCTGGGAGGTTGTGGTGGAGAGAAGTCTCCGTAGATATATTCCGGGATGTTATGATGGGTCTCTGAAATTATGTTTCGAGATGTTGTGGTGGAGACAGGTTTTTTGTAAATTTACTCTGGGATGTTATGGTGGAGACAGGTCTATAAAGATATTCTGGGATTTTGTGTTGGATACAGGTCTCTGTAAATATATTCGGGGATGGTATGGTGGAGACAGGTCACATTAAATATATTCTGGGATATTATGGTAGACACAGGTCCCTGTAAAGAAGATCTGGGATGATATGCTGGAAAAAAGTCTCACTAAAGATGTTCCAGGATGCTGTGGTGGAGACAGGTCTGTAAAGATGTGGGCACAATGGTCTGATTTCTCTGTTGTTTGGCCATCTTAAGTCACATTTACTCTATTTAATTTTCCTGTGAGGGGACGTTAGCCAGGATCAGCCTTCAGTCCAAGCTGGATTAGCATGGCTCCCATTTCGGATCCCTCCCCACGCCTCCTTGGGTCAGTCTGGCTGGTCAGGTTGGATGTTCGAAAGCTGCCGCCTCAAAGTCTGCTGCTCTTATTCCAAAATGTTCCTCTGCAATTCTGATAAATGGCAATAGGTTTATTTAAGCAACAAGGTTGGGAAAATAACAACTCGAAGAAAAAAAATGGACCTACTGGACACTGCATTTGCATGTGCCGCAATTTCCATGGCATGCCATGTCTACCTTTTGAGAAAAAATGTGTCTTCCATATTTTTTAGGGTGGTAAGGAGGTGTTGGTTTCTCTGTTCAGCTGGATAGTGGTGATGAAAAAATGTGTTAGTAATTATGAAACATCATTATAATTCTAAACCTTGTAATGCAGCGGTATGAAAGCACTTTTAGAGTTCTTATTCACAGTGATTAATCACTTTGTATTGCTATTAAAGGCCACATATCTGAAGTTGTAGTGAAGGCATGTGACACTGTCATCATTTCTAGCAACTGAAAGAGAAAAGAAGCAAACCTAAACCACTGAGCTTAATTCAAATCAAAACTGGTAGATGCAGGAATACAGTCGCTAATTGGTCTTGTACCTTGTCACAAATGTACAAATTTGCAGCAAAGTGTGAACAGCCAAATACAAAAATGAAAAGCTTATTATTTTCTTCCACTTCTCCGTGTTTTATTTGACCGTCTTAATGGTGGAATAAAAGCATGCCACAAACTATTTGGCAACCTACCGTGTTATCCCTAAGCAGCTGAGACAAGGGAGCTCCAGGAGGTTTGTGTCAAAAATTACATTACAAAAAATCACAAATTAAATTTTATAAAGGCACATAACAATGCAAATTTTATTAATATTATTTCTCAGGTTATTCCTCAAGTCGCTTCCTCACAAATTACTGAAAGAGAGATGATGTGTGATTAATGGTTGACTCGTTAGGTGCTCGTTGTCAGTGTTGTTAAACAGTCCATTGATCCATGGTCGAGGTGAATGCCTAAATTCAAATTCATACGAATGCAGATAGGGACAATCAGAGGCTGTTTTATCTTTGCCTCGCATGAGAAATCTGTGTCAAAGAAGTTAGTTTGGCAAAAAGTAATTCCAGCCCGCCGCTGCTTACTTACATCTCCGGTGGCACCTGCATATGGTGGCCGAGCTGAACCGCAGGCATAGAAAGGGGTGTAGAGCTGACTCCATCATAGCTGAGGGTGACTGGATAACAAGTGTGAGGTAGTGAGGGAGAGGTGGAGAAAATAACCTCAATTTACACTCATTTTCACTTTTCTTTGGCAAATGTTGCAACATATTGGGTTTTGCTGTGGAAGAGCCTGCTTTTTCTGTGCGCCGTGCATGCATGCGTGCTTGTGTGTGGCATGTGTGGACAATGGGCAGACTCTCCTGGTCCCCTTGTTGTCCTAGCCCCCCGTGGTGAGGCTGAATAACACACCTCATCCTGGGCTTCTTTTTTGCTCGCTCGCTCGCTCATTTTCACACTCTCCTTTTCTCTACTTCCAAAAGGCTGAGACAAAGGCGGGCCTGTGTTATTGCCATTTTGTGTGCGTGTGTGTATGTATGTATGTATGTGTGTTTGCATGTTGAGGTCTTGTCTTGCTCCTTCAGGAAATGGTGCATCAATGGGCATTATGTAGATGTTTGAATGGCTGCCACCCAGGGTCTGTCTGTATATCTGGGTCTCCATAATTCTGTCTGCTCCTTGTTGTCTCTTTACAACTAAGGATCTTAACAAACGCTGCAATGATTGACATTTAGTAACTGCAAATGATGATAACTCAAAGATCTATATATTGTTGTTGACGCATCTAAAGGGACACTATGTGATTTTCAAATTTGGTTTCCCAAAATGTTGTTTTTTCGCTGTTCTTGGCCTGTACTGATTCATGTCAATCTAAATATTATGTAATTATTTCTATAGTTAAAAATACATTTCTTTATTAAGAATAAAAAAGCAAGTTTAGTGCCTTTAAAAAGTGCTTGATCCATCCGCAGGGCTTTAAAACCCCCCCCCACAGAAACAGTATGTTCGTACTCTTTTATGTCTTTGCTGGTTCATCTTTTGTCTCTTTTCTCTCTCTTTTTTCAGCCTAATTGTTTCTCCCGTTGCGTCTGCCAGTAACGTATAATGATGATGATCCATATTTAACTCCCTAGCCAGCCAACACTACACTGAACACACAAGGGACTATTGTAAACAGCAGCATTAGCCTTTGAGGACAAAGCTCCTCTTCATGTGGGGCAAGTTGACTGGTCTAGCCGAGAACGCAGTGCCTTCCTCACAGACGGACATCCCGCTCCTCCTCCTGCCTTCCTCACATATGTGACATCCCGCTCCCGACGGTCATACGAGAATTTAGTGGAATCGACTAATCTTTTCTCATTTACTCGACGCACATTTTTAAAAAGATTTACTTTCAAGCTGATTACATTCTTAGTTGTTATCATCAAACCACTTCAGAACTAATAAACTAACTTTTAACTTGAAATTATGAGATGGATGAATGTACTATACGGAGTTCAAGCAACTCATTAAATCAAGTTTTTTTTTTCTTAAGAAACATGATCAGCATCTAAGCAGACTTCCCAGCCTACAGTGTGTGAGAGTTAAAACTCTCATCTGAGCCCCTTCTGTTCCACATTTTGAAGAAAACACGACAGAAACTTGTGGTGTCTTTACAGGCTTTAAGATTTTGTTTTGACAATAATGAAAACATTGTGAATCATAATGACGATTAGTATTGAATTCAGTCTCTACTGCCTTCCACTTATAAGAAAATAAAAAATATTCACTGGAAGCAGTTTAACTTATTGTTTCTGCAACACTGACTCAGCCAAGCTAAGATCATTGAAAGGAGCGGTTCATTCAAAAATTAAAATTCAGTTATTATCTATGCACCCTGGTGCCGATGGAAAGTCAACTAAATATTTGTAGTCCACAAAAATATTTTCTGGAGCTTCACAGCAAAAAAGCGTTGTAGCATTCTCCATAAGACCTGAAGCAGATGGGGACTTGTTTTAAAATGTAAAAAAAAAAAAAATGTCAAACATAAATAGCTCCACACCGTTTGTCTGGTGTAATCCATGTCTCCTGAAGCCCAGAGATCCCAAACTGATTAAAAAATAAGTTATTTACACCTTGTGCACCCACTTCAGATGGGGTGTGTGCTGACTCTTTCAGCCTGGCAGCTACACTTAAGAGTTTATGCCTTTTCAAATCAATTTGGGATCTCTGGCCTTCAAGAGACTTGGATGATGCAGGAAGAGCTGACTGAGCCATTTTAAGGTTTCTAATTTGGTTTGATAAGTTTTAAAACATCTACTGCTACCATTTACTTCAGTTGCTTAGGAGAATGCTGCAACAACTTTTCGCTGTGAAGCTCCAGAAATGTTTTACAGAATATGAAACTGAATTAAAATTATTGGGTGGACTTATCCTTTAATTCACATTCTTAGGGCAGCAGATACATTTTAAGTTAGACTAGCTCAAACATTTGATTTACTGTGGACGTTCTTTCTATGTCAGATATTTCAGAAAAATAAAGTATGATCTCTACAAATCGTTATACCTGGCACTCTGGTCTACACATCTGTGTGTCCATCTGTCTTACTATCACAGTAATATTTCACAGATATATATATTATGCAGTCATTACATGTGATTACTTGCCAGTAAAAGGCAAATCATCACAGAATTTTTTTCTAAATTTGCCTCCGCGCGCTGTTATTAATCCTTCCACATCCACCAATCTAACCAATCCCGAAGTCTGTCTCCCAATGCCATTTTATGTCCATTTCAATTTTTCACAGGACTTTGTGATGAACTACGATATTAAACCAGGTAGAATGCTCATTTTCTACTCATCAACAGGCCCAGCGTGTGAGTGCGAGTTTCCCGCCGAGTAGTGGAGGGAAACGGATCACTGAGCCTCCCTAAGGTCCTGCAGAGTGATTAGGCTTTAGATAGGAGATCATCAATTCATACTGGGATCCATACCTGCCGTAATGATCGGGGTGTGTGCGTGTGTGGGCATGGTGCATGTGCGTGTGTGTGTGTGGGTGGAGTGCATGGGAGATAGTCAATTAAAATGTAAGGCAGGCTAAAGAGAGTGCTGACCTTTCCAGCAGTTTTAGACACCCTGACCGTGAAAGGGTTATAAGGGAGCCTAAATGGAAGTAGACACACACAAACACACACACACAGAGTGAAATGCACACTTCCCATACACCACATGCTCTATGGATTGAAATTAATTAAACTTCTTGGTGATGTAGTGGAAGCTGATTGGAAGCTAATGTCCTTCTGTTTACCTGCCCAGAGCTGAGACAACACACACCATATCTAATGGCCTGAGGAGAAGGAAGGAGGGTGTGCAGCTGTACACACACACACAACCAATCTCCCACACACTACTGGGCAATTAAAGGCCCATTTCCTTAACTGATACTGTGGATATTGCAACAGCTTGCTAATTCTGTGTGAGCAAGTGCGGTGGTGGAAAAAGTGTGAAAACGCATTTTTTTTTGTGTGCACACGCCAGTTAGGTGTGAGTAGGACTTACCATTTGAGGCTGTAATGAAAAACTTGTGTCCAACATTTTGAGACTGTTAGTGCCTGAAAGTGAGGGAAGCTATATGAGTGGTAGACTAAAGAGAAACAAATACTCCTGTTGCATTGAGAGCAGTTTGTGTAAGTGATTTGCCAGAGGCATTTAATGATGTTTACAAAGAAATGTTTAAATATCAGTGAGCACAACTCCCCACGCACAGCCAGTGTTTGCGATCAGGTGCTGGTCGGCTGCGGGAACACGTAGTGAAGATCAAAATTAAACATGGCTCGCTGAAATGACTTTAATGTGAATTCATAAGGAGAGCTACAGGCGACACGTGTTGTTCACTCCTAATAAATTCAAAGTGTTGTGGTTAATTTCAAAATATATTAGGTTAGGTCAAGATGGCAAATGCATCAATGGTAAGTTGGATGCAATGTAGTTACAAACAGTGTTAAAATGTGTTAACCTTAAGCTAAAACAATTAAGCTAATATCAAGTAATGAGTGGAGACAGTTTTTAAATGGTGTTTTCAAGCTCTACAAGATTATATGTTAAAGTTGCAATATGTAACAACTGGCCACCTGTCGTGTTCACGTTCCTAACAAACAGGGCAGCATATAACCAGAGTAACCGCTAACTGCTGCTAACTCTCGCTGCCGTTAGCTAGTTAGCTCGGTATGCTGTGCAGACTGGAATCTCAGAGTACCAGGGGAGCATTCGCACAGGAGGTATAACGTCAGCAGATATTTCTGCAACACAACACGTAAATGTGTAAACAGGAGACAGCTGTTCCTGTCTAGTGCAAAACCAGAAGTCGTAGTGAACGTAGTGATGTTACGTCACGTACATAATGTAAAGTTTGTTACTTAGGTCCCATAGGTGCATTTGGAAGGGAAGTTACAGAAGTTATGTACTGATTTTAACCCAAACCACAATGTTTTCCTACACCTAACTAAGTAGTTGTCTTGCCTAAACCTCGCTGCTTCCGTACGACAAAGGTTCTGTACGTGTGTTGCTATTATGTTGCAACAGTCGCGTTGTTTTCGGAACGGTGATCTATGTCACTTTAGGATATGCTGACGATTCACTCGTTTAGGTATGAGGATGTGTTGGACCTTCAAATTCATCTTTGAAGCAAAAATCGCAAAATGTGCTGTTTCCAGTGACTTGATATCACTGTAAATTTAATATATGTTTATCTAAGACCATTGCTCGACAGATATGTGTGTGAAACGGGCATTTCTCAATATTTTCTCATACAGTATGTTAAAGATGAAATGATTAAACAATCATAAGATATAATAAAATAATTGCAACCTAAAATTGAACATCATAAATAATTGTATCTAAGGTTGTATTTTTCTTTAAAAAAACACCTCTGCATTGCTCATCCATGGTGATGGTGTGTCCAGCTCTCTGGATCTCGGGCACCACGCCAATGTTCATTTCCCCCAAATGACATTATCGCAGGTCATACAGTAGCCAAGTTAAGTATGCCAACCATTCATGACCATTCAAGAAAGTTGATTTGAAAGCACTCTCTCTAATTCGGCCGGGGAACATTACATCGGGTGTAGACAAAGATAGAAAAAAAGCAACGAGATAGCGATAACTGGAGGAACAGAGAGACGGGGGAGGGCGATAAAGGGAAGAATAGCGTCAGGCGGTGGAGGTGGACGTCCTGTATGGGAGACAATCAGCGCGCAGGTTGGCTGTCCTTTACGACTCTCAGGGCTCATAATAACCCGGCTAAACGTTTATATTAACACAGCATATCAGCCTTGCCATCAGAGCAGTCAATGATAGAGGGAAAAAAAGCACACATAATTATACCCAGGCCTCGAAATGAACTGTCGTTAGTTTCATACACATACGGAAGGAGGGAGGGAGGGATGGGAAACGTGAGGGAAAGAGAGAGA
>OMLP01014023.1:0-22912 GCA_900302685.1 Spondyliosoma cantharus
CTCAACTTGTAGTATGCGTGTATGGTTTGTTTTTTTCTTTTGCACACTGGAAACCCTCAGGGTTCGCAGTGCTTGATTGCTGGTTTGAAAGGCGGCTCAATTGGGAACGCTGGTTGGAGATTGTTCCTTTAAAAACAAAAATCTGCTGGACGTCACGTCGCAGCAGATTTTTCCCGTCCAAGAGCCGCTTTGGTGCAGATTCAGAAAAATGAGTAGAGTGAGTGTGAAGAGAAAGAGACAGACTACAAGGAAAAGAGAGATGTGAAGGAAGAGGAGAGAGAGAGACGGGCAAATAAGAGATAAAAAGACAGAGAGAAAAGGGAATCCGCGGGTGGACTGGCTGACGTGCTCGCGAGCTCAGGCGAAGTACATGGTGTGCTGGGTATCATAGTGGATCTGAACTGCCTTGGCCAACGCCTGGGGGTCCCGTCCGTTACTTTGACCCGACACGTGGCTGCCTTCAGCACTGTGAGACACACAAAGTCAAGAGTTTACTTCGACTGTCAGGGAAGATATCACAAAAATGCAGGAAATAGAGGGTGCAGGGATGAAAACAGGGATCATGAGCCGTGTTCTGGTGGTTTAATCTCTTGCCTCTGGAAAAACATGTGCCTCTACTGGCCTTTTTATTTTATATCATCACATTTAAAAATAAAGTGCTTGCTGAGACAAAAAGACTAGACCAGAAACCCAGCTCAACAAACAAATCCAAAACCTTTTTTTTTTAAAAATACAAATGACAAAGAGGGTCTTTTAAAAGGGCAATTCTGCTATTTTTAGACCCAGTCATATTGTCACACATTTTGTTGTCTAATGACTTGAACAGTTTAATGTATTCAAACTTTGGTGGCTTTGAACAGAATGTTACAGCAGCCGTTTCTGGTTAATCACAGACTCCATTCATAAAAATATGAATTTTTACCTCTCAGAACACAGAAACATTTAAAAGACCAGCGTGTGGGATTTTAGTGGCATCCATTTCTAAATATGGGTCGTATTTTCACATATTTTGGTGTCTAAATGACTAATATGTACAAAAGGTGTTGGAACCGGTTCAGTAGACTGGATGCAACATAATCCTTGAAGCCAAAAAGCGCCTGTCATATAAAGTCCAATAAATGTGCTTGTTTTTGCTACCAGCAGCCTCAGATTGTTATTTCAAGCGTCTTGACAAAATTATGAAACGGATCCACACAGAGATAGACCTTGTTGTAAAAGAATATTGTCCTTTTAGCCAAACCACAAACATACTTTGTATCACTGTACAAAACCACAACACTCAACAAAAAAAGTCAATAATTTTAACCTCTCAGAACTCAGGAGGTCGAAAGTATAGTTGCATTACATTTCTTCTGTGGGATTCTTTGCCGAATAGCTTAACATTTGGGTCGTATTCTCACATATTTTGGTGTCTGACAATTTTCAAGGCTTTGGTTCCTATTAGTCATTCGGCAGCCATGAAAACAGGCTTCAATGGCTACAACTCAGCACAAAAGTAAGTGAAACTAAAGTGGTTCTGCCATTGACAGACTCAGACTCAGACGATTATTCCAAGTGTCTGACAGCATTATGGAAAGGTTCCAGCTCTTGTATCGCTCTCTCTTAAGCCACCAAACTCCATTGACAAAAACTTAATTTATAACCACATTGAGACAGCGGTAGACCAGCAACTGACGTGTTGAATCAGTTTGTTTGTGTTATTGTGCGAGTTCTGTGTTTTTGGTAAGTTAGGATCTGAACTTGTGTGTTACAACACCAAAGGCACACAATCGGTGTTGGTTTAATTCCCGACAGCTGTGACAACACAACTCTCTGACTTTGGTCGAACTCATATACAGACAGGTTGCGCCAATTGTCGCTCTTGAACTGAACCCACAGAGTCCCGGTGCTGCCTCACCTGTCGTGGTCTTTGTCCACCAGGTGATAGCGGGCTCGGAAAGCCACTAGCCTGGCGTAGTAGGCCGGTGCTGGGATGGAGACGGAGCGCGTGCAGCGGACGTAGGTGTGGCACAGCTGGTATGTGAGGAGCTGCAGTTCATCGGCAGTGAAACAGTTGTCATCCCACAGGACGTGGTAGTGGGAGGGACGACTGGTTCCCTGAGGGGAGAAGGAACACAGCATGTTCTTATTTCTAATCAAGCCATGTGCACTACATTTACTTGATGACACACACAGCCTCCATCTCTTATTCACTTCCAGAAATAGACTGACAGTGGTTCTTTTCAGATACAGTACATGACTGGATGTTTTAATTCTGCCTTTTCAGAACGCTACGAGCCAATTAACAATAGCTAAATGCGCTGCTTACGTCTGAAAACTCAAAACAATTGTGATGCTTGCGATACAGACTCACTCAACGGCTAAACTGACAAACCAGCATGCGGCATGTTTTATCGGTCTTAATTTCTTTTTAAAAGCAGGAATTCTTTTATTTTAAAGCGCAGTATCGAGCTCACAAGTACACGAGACAGAACAGTTCTTACGGCCAAACAAGAAACAAATGCTGTAATGTGCACATACCACGTCTGTTTTCACTATTTACAGCCATCTTTTACATTTTTGTTTGTGGTCAGGGTCTCACTTTAAATAACAGCCAAAAATAGGTCGAATTAGCATCCAAATCATGGCATTTAGTGTCATTAACCATCATTATCACTGTAACCATGGAGCAAAATTGCCGTACCCATGAGGACAATTTCCGCTGAAATAATGAGTTGTGACCATAATTTCTATATTTTGGTGTGTAAATCTGCCAGAGACTTGTCAGAGATGAGGTTTGAATTTTTACTTTTCTCCAGCTCTCCAAGTGCGTGAGCGTCACTCTCTCACCTGAATTCCAGCGTGGCTGCACAGGTAGAAGTCGAACTCGGACGGGTGTGTGATGGTGCTGTCCACCGTAGTGCCTGCTGGGACGTTACCGCTCTTACCGACCTGCAGACGGTGATCAATAAAAGATACTGACTGTTAAGACTCGCACAGTTCAGTCTCGTACAATAGAGGGTGGTTAAATACCACACATCTTTGTGGAGTGAACTCCTACTGACCCTCTCAGCTTTGTCAGAGCAGAACAGACGAGTGTGGTGGCGTTTCTGAACCACTATGTAGGTGATGCCCGGTCTGTAATCCTCCTCCAGACTGATGCAGGCCTTCCTGATGGCTATCAGCTCCGGCCACGCGACCTGATAGATACAATACAAAAAAAATTACACACAGATGAATGGTATCTACTGATACTGCATAGATTGTTTTTCCATGTTTGTTTCACATATTTGTTTAATTTGATGGTTTGCAGACTCATTTTTAAAAGGGAAGTTTTGAAAGAATCCTCTCACAATGAACCACAGCTGCTTTTCCATCCTATTAAAATCACAAAATGGCAACATTTTTGCAGAAATAAGATACACGAGCACAAAAACAACCGGTAGACATTTGCCAGATTCTCTCACCTGTTTCATTTGTCCCTCTGACACGCCCCCGCGGTAATAGATGATTCTTGTGGGTTTGAAGCGTGTGGACTTGTAGAACTGGATGAGCAGCTCTCGCACCATGTTGGTCAGGTCTTGGATTACCTCCTGGCTGAAGAGTTGCTCCTGGAACAGACAATAACAACCGATGTAGACACAAAAAGCAGGAGGGAAGTCTAAAACCTGCGGTGGAATTTAAGCATTTTTACTCGAGTAATTGAGTATTTCCATTTTATGCTATTTTATACATGTGCTGCATTACATTTCATAGGCAAATATTGTACTTTTTACTTCATTACAATTGTCTGAGATTACCAACAAGTTCAAGTGCAGATTCAAATTATTAATACAAAGTATAAATCAGGCAGTAACTTATATTGTATCATTATAGTCAAATTGATGTATTCAAGCTTGAATAAAACAGACTAATTCTAAATGAGTTACACAATTAATACAAGTAAAAAATTCACAGTTGGTCAATAGAAGGAAAATTTAAAGTGTACATACAGTCGATGTTACCTGCGACATGTCCTGCCTGGATGTTTGGACACGGACTGTCGCGCAGTAACGGCTGGGGTGGCCGTCCATGCTGCCCACCACTGCAGCGATGGACGGCTTCTTCCCGTCACCTGCTGGAGGATGTGTGACATCTGCGCCCAGGAAGATGACAGGCTGCTGGAACACAGACGGCCTGAACCACAGACGGGACACACAAAAGAAAGAAGAGAGACTTTACAACACAGGCGTGCATCGTTATTATTTTTTCAGTGAAGAAACAACACGACTATGAAGAAAACTGAGAGAAAATTGAGAAAAAAAGATCCCAGATTATACCAAATATATTCCAATAAAATAAAATATTTTACGAAACTGCTCAGATGATCACTTGAACTTTCACTGTTCTTCACCACATGATTATCAGAGGATTATTTATACTCAGAAAACATCTGACCAATCTACACCATTCAAAGCCAAGAAGCATTCCAGACTCCTTTACTGGACTGCAGCGGAGAAATAACAAAATCCGCTCTGACCTCTGATGAGGCACCAGGACATTGTTGATGCCTCCCAGCTTGGCGTTGATCTTGAGGCACAGGTTGGAGAGGGTCTGAGGGGACGTCTTCACTACGTTCTTCACCTGCACGCACTGGGTTGCCATGCCAAGGAGAGTGTCCCCCACCCGCTTTACCTCAGCTGCAGACAAAGATTAACATCAGCAAATTAACCGAGTTCAAAATATGAATTCCTACACATGCAACCCTCTTCCGTTCACCGTCATGTCTGAAAAGCTTCAACCTTTTTTCCTCATTTACCATCATGGATTTCTTACCATAGACTGGTGTTTTGCCAGGCAGGATGACCACAATCAGCTGCAGACCTACATAAGACATCTTGAGGTGTTTGAACATGGGCTCCACGCTGTCAGCTCCTTGGGCGTATTTACAGAAACATGGCTGGCCTTGAATGGGCATCCCAGCGTCTTTGGAGATCTTTCGAAGCTGGTCAGTGAAGCTCCTGTTGAAAATCATTAGAAAAATCAGCAGCGTTAACATGAGTAGCAACATCAAGTTAAATGGAAAGTGGGATAAAAACATCTGCTTAACATATGAAAGACCATTGCAACTACAGGTACTGCAGTGTCTACAGCCTCCAACTGTGTGAGGGTACACTGATGTTTTGAAGCCATTTTTAACCTTTGAAGATGGAGTACCACGTCCCGACCACCAAATGGCAGAACCCCCAAAGCCTTGTCCCCAATTCCATCTTGTATCTCTTTTGAATTTATGATACCATCTCAAAATGACAAACAGCAGAGGAGAGAGGAGTTGCACCAAGTCCCTCTCGAATAACTGTTAAATCATTTTATTCTCAGACAGGAAATATAATTAATTTTTCAGCGAAATAAATGTTATTCTGTAAGACAACACATCTGTCGACTGACTAAATGCACCACAGGGTATATTCTGCCTTATTTTGTGTTATTTATTTAAATTGAATACATAATTTAAACTTGTATCATATCTAAATGGTCTTTAAATTATCTAAATGCAGGCCTAATAAGCAGAATATAGCCTTTGGTGCACAACGTCCACTGTGTTTTTCTAAGAATAAGAGGATCCAACCATTATGTTTTATACCTTTGATGCACGGTGTCCACCGTAGTGAACATTTACACAAGTCCTTCAAAATAACATCTACTAAAACAAAGTCTTAATAGCATGATTTTTCAAATGTTTAAAATGTGGTTTGATGTGTTTGCATGCTAACAATTGCTTATTGGCACATCTGAGGAGAAACATAAACTCAAGTATTGTACAAATTCTAAATATGTATGATTTGGCTAGAAGAAAAATTTAAGGGATCGCCAAAGTTATTCCCGAGGAGGACATGAATGTCAGAACCAAATCTCATTACAGTCCATTTAATATTTACTGGTCATATCAGTCCAAACCAAAAGTGTGGACCTCAGGGTGGAGCTAGGGGAAATATCCGGGAATCAAGAAAGTCAGTAAGACACATCATCCAACAACAAGGAACATATTCAATGCTTTGACGCTTTAGTGTGGTGGGACCGACATTAGCATACCTGGAGCCACGGGTCCCTCATCCTTCTTAAGGACACACTCAAAACAGTTTGATGCCACAACTCACTTGAGCAGGTCCTCTCGACACTGTTTCTGTGGGGCGAAGCAGGCCACAGCCCAGACCTTGATCTCGATGCCGGCATAGAACTGCTTCCCTCTCATGTCCCACACGCCCTGGTTGGGCGTGGCCACTGTTTTGTTCTGCGGAGATAGTCCCTACTCTCTTAGTCAACCCACCGATTGGATGAGCCAATACAATAGATGGTACAGCCCAACCCACACATTTGATTTTTCTACCACATACAGACAAACAATGCCTACAAATATCAAATTCTAAAACACTGACAGGCTTCAAAGTGGTTTTATACATTCATAACAGTTCACTATGTAATGATGATCTGTTCACTAAATAGTCATCTTAACTGGATGTACACAGTCTATGCTCAGCATTGTGGAGACTTCTTTAAAAATAACGCTCTTAAATATTAAATATTCTTGGTTTTATAGCTTGCCGTATCAGGAGTCCTGACATCAAGTCTAGTGTATCTATTCAAGGGCATATCATTAGGCGAGTGCTCCCACTTCGAGCGTGGTTGTGAATACAAATTCAAAGAGCAGTGGCTTTCAATTAAGTTAATGAGATTTGCCAAAGGCCATTAGGAGCTTTTACTCTCTACAACAAGTGACCACAATGAACTACCTGAGAGCTGGACGCAAAGAAACGTTAAGAGCGTCCCGGTCTGATTATAAGATTGTCTCAAATAAAATAACTTCAACATGATCACAGTTACATGACTTACAGGTTTGTCAGTCATATGAAAACCTCATCGCAATGCATTCTTTTGAAATAGACTGCTGCTTGTCCGCATCTCACACGTCTTTAAAATACTTGGATGTAGTTTTATGTCCTCGAACATGTCGTTTTAAAATGGAAGGGGTGTGCATTCGATTCATTCGCATGAGAAAAGCTTGCAGTCTACATTTAAAGGCATTTCAGAGGAAGCCGATTAGACCCGATATCCCAGCAGGCAAGTGGCCAAACCTTTCAGAGAGAGAGAGTGTTGTTGTGATAGGATCTTGGGTGAATTAACCAACGTATAGTTCAGGGAGCCAATAAAGGGATTTAAGCTTGGCACCGGCACATAAGAGCATTTCAGAGAAGCACAATCGTAAATGAAGCAGAGAGTATAAGAAAAGGCTGCCCCATACACCGAACCAAATTTCCCCACAGGGATCATTAAAGTTTCATCTTATCCTTGCAGCATCATTCGCTGCCTCTGAATGGGGTGTTTTATTTCAGCACCTGTGGTATTTATATTAACCTTTTCACTTTCAGACGAGAGATAAAGTCACATTGACTCCACAGGCTTTAAAAGTTAGTCTTTTAGACTAACGTTAATGCTGGGTGGCTCCGAGTCTTATCGTTCTCCTGTTGGCAGCACATTCACTCTTCTTACACAATCCTTGAATCCCAAATCAGCTTCTTATGCCCAACAACCAGGCTGTAATGTAGGAGTAAAAGACGTGTATTTATGTAAAATAAATTTAAATAAAAGGCTGAAAAAAAATGCACCCAGTTATGTCTTCTCTTGACATGTTGGGTGCAAATGATTTTCTTTCAGGACCTGCTCAAAAAATCCTCCGTGGGCACCGTCCAATCAGATATCTCTAAACAGCTGATTTGAGATTCAGAGGGTGAATCTCGGCAGTCTGGAGTGACTTGCTCCTCATCTCAAATTCCTCCACTAACACTCTACTGCTCTACTGAATACAACAGTTGAAAGGCCGAGCTTTCATCTATGTGCACTCACATATTTAAACACTTAGGAGAAGATGTGTCAGTGAAGGAAGAGTGTTTAAAGAGATGCACTTTACAGACCACAGAGATTCACTGCAGGGTTATACGACGGGACAAGTTCCAGGTTTTATAGGTGTCCGTGTGTGCAAGGTAAATGCTACATCCAGTCATTACCCGAATTCACTGATTTAAATCGGTATAGAGCTGCAAAATCAGAGTTATAGCTCTGTACTTGTTTCCCCCCGCCCCCATTTGATTTTTTTCTTTATACGACATCCTCTATTCTGCTCAACATAGAAACAGGGGACTCTGTTATCAGGATAATTTGACGCCCTTTGGGGTTTCTGTTATGGCCAACAACAAGATTTCTGAGAAGTCATATTTTTTTCCCCATCAGTTTAGCACGGCAGACACTCAGAATTCCTCAAACGCTCAAAATACCCATGAGCCTCGGCCACTGTTGCTAGGAAGAAGAAGCCAGTCGGAGGCACAAATCAGAGTTGTTCAAAACACTTCGTCGGTTCAGCTGAGAGCAAAACGCTACGTCAGAGATGCTGAAATCATTTAAAATGAACCTGAAATTATATAAACAACTTCATTTAAATTGATTGCATTATCAGAATTTAATCCTGTGACATGCACATGGTTTGATATCTCCAGAGCACTTCAGTAGAGAGAGTCACGACAATGGAAGTTCAAAATGCTGATTGTCACATGATTCACAGAGACTTAAGATAGTTCCAGGAAGTTCTAAGTGGGCAATTTAAATGCATGAATACAGAGAGACAGAAGTACGATGTTTGGCAGTTTGTAGTTAGTACTGCTGGTATTTGCAGCTAACTCTCTCTCTCTCCTCAAGGGCTCTGGGTATCTGTAACGTTCTTTTCAATGGATGGTTAAAAGGGCAGGCATTGAAAGCTGCGGCTTCAGTCTGTCTACAGTCTACTGTTTTTGGCCTATTTGTGTTGTTTATTGAGAATTTTATGTACAAGTTGACCTTTAATTTCACTGCTTGTTTTCCTATATTTTGTCTGTAAACATGTCAGAAGTAAACACGCTCCAAAATCCTCTGTCCTGGTGACTCAACCGTGGGAATGTGATTTCCATCTGAGCCGTAGAATCTCAAACTATGAGTCATCTAATATGGTCTATGGGGGATACGAATGGGACTTTTGTTTCGCAACCACAAGGTGCCCAAAATACCTCCTCCCACTTTGCAACTCTATATCATTTAGTCAAAAAGCGTGAGCTCAAACAGCAATCGTTTTTAATCTCAAATTTACTCAGAAGCCCCCCCCATGTCCCAGCATTCACTCGTGATGCCCTCCACCCTGTGCGGCCCCAGTTTGGCTTGCGCCCCAAGAGTGCAGCCCATGCCCCAGTACTCACCCTGCCACAGTCCCTTCCGGTGTCTGTACTCACCCGGCCCCCATATTGTAGCATGGGGGCTGGGAGAACACGGCCTGTCACCTCTGTCATGTCATTGTGCACCACAATGCCAAACTCCTTCAGGTAAGGGTCCGGGCCCCCGACCATGCTGTTACTTTTGACCTGAGCAGGAGAAGGTGAAAGGGCAGAGGATGAAATTAGAATTGTAAAGAAATTATCACCAGACTCCCTTACAAATCGTGTGATTTTAAGGAGTTGCTGAGGGAGGGAAAGCTTTGTGAAACAGCTATGGCGAATCTAAATCAATCGAGCATTCTTGAAAATTCGGCATTAAATTCAAAACATGAAGTTTTTTCTTTCCATGTAAAAAGAGTCATTGTGTCAAGGCAATGCTGTACCAGCCTGCCTGCTCCATGTCAAAAAGTGTGTCTAACCTCCCAACACAATGATTTGACCATTTACACAACATTTATGAAAGAAAACAAGATATTATTGGACGGTAAATATGTCAAATTTTACACAGTAACTAATACAGGCCACTTTTTGTCATCTGTGGAGAAACTCCCCAGACTCCCTTAAAAAAAAAAAAAACTACATTTTGAGATTTGCTGCATTAGGAGAAACTTTATAATCTTTGTGAAGTGCCGTCTACAGCACATTCTTAACTACCTGGTCCGTCTTGTTAATTCGGCAAATGTTACACATGAAGAAATTTCTTTTGTTGTGTTTAAAATGTTTGTATCTCTTAGTTCAAGTGATGCATCTGTACATTTGCATATAGAGATGGGAAGTGATATCTGATCACAAGGCGACACTCACGGTGACCAATGCAACGCCAGGTGTGAATTGACGTGTTTAAAGTTGTGATGGTAATACCAAATGTGGACAGCCCAACAGCTGTATTTCTTACCACCACCCCAAGAGGGAAACAACACTCACAAGTCTGCTGATCTCTTCCTGTCTGTCGGGGGCTGAGCGAGCTGTAGCTTTGATCATGGTGGATGTCTGGTTGTCTGTCAGTTTCTTGATACAGCGTTGGCCGGCTACTATGTTACAGACCTACAGGAGGAGCAGAAGAAACATTTCATTACTTAAACAAAACAAATTACATAATTGGAAGAACAGCATTGGATTAAAGGGAGATCTAAATAAAACTAAAAGAATGATTTACAAGCGTCAAAACAGCCTCACCTCTAGGGGAAGGTAGGTGTGCTTCTGTTCTTGCCCTACTTGCAGGCAGGGTAAATGTGGATACTTGAGCTGTAGATTGTACTTCTGCTTGAAATACTGAGCAACTGTGCACTCCATGGCTTGGCCGTTCTCAAGCTGTAAGGGAAACCTGTGAAGAAATGGAAAGTGTGGGCGAAATGTGTGCAAAAAAAAAAAAAAAAAAAGGAAAATATGACCCAAGCTAGGTTAATTGTTTAAAAGCTTATGTTGTGACTTTTTGGTACATTACACAACACATAAATCGTTTCCCTTGCTGATGCAAGACGGCGAACAAACTGATGAGTAAATGGCGCTTACGTTTGGTGGCTGGCAGGTCGGCGCGTTACATTGCACACACGGTACTTCCTCTTCATTTGACCACAGTGTGTGACCTCAACTTTCAAGCCTGTTTAAAAACATGCAAGAAACACTGTGATGAAGCAGTAACGTTTTAACTGCAATCTCGTATTTTGACATCATTTAAATTGAGCAGATTAAAAATTGCACTCTTCCACTACTTTACTGACATTTCAGAGAACTGTGACAATGCTCAATGCCGACAAGGCAGACAATTGTGTACATGGTGTTTCAGCTCTGCAGTTTCCTCTTAACACGTTTGACACAACCCGTCTCAAAACACGGACTAAAAACAGACATGCGAGAGTGTACAAGTATCAAAGAAAATGTAGAGTATGGTTCAAATCTGAAAAATGCCATACAGTCTTACAAGGTTATCTGGAGGTTCTTTGTGTAACCGTACTGAAGAAGATAAACAGAGACTGGAGCTGCTTGGAAAAAACATTTTCTTCCCCTCGCATATAAAAAGGGTCATGATAAAAGCACAGGTCTACTGAGGAGACCCGTCATGAATGCTTGTGTGAATCTCATGGTCATATTTTCTTATTTGAGACAGTCTGGCTTCTGTATAAACGGCAGAAACACAACGCATTGATGTAGAAATGAAGGGTTCCTACGCCTTCTCAATTGTCTAATACAAGCAATCTACGGGTTGCCAACACCTTAAGAGTTGTGGTAAATTACATATGCATATACACTCAAAACGATTTCAACCATTTTCAAGATATAAAACCTGATTTCCAGCACCCTTACAAACCTTGTGCATGTGCAGTGGGCATCCAGCATTATAGTGTGTCAGTAGTGGGTGTAGATTCTTTAGTTCTTACAACATGCATGAGCCCTCAGGCCCACACCTTTTTGTAATCTCTCTGGTGAATCTGATACACAGTGACTCAGAGACTTTGTGTATCTAATGTGTGCATGTCTGTTAATGTTGGTCCAGCTTTGCTGGTTGTTAAATGTCAACATTACTGCTGGTATTGAGTGCTCACCTCTTATTTCCTTGGTGAACTTGACACGCTGGGAGTCGGTGAGGGGTTTGGTCTGTTCGTTGATGTTCTGTATATCCAGCACCTCGCACATGAACTCTATCACAGGCTGAGCACGGTAGAAAGCTGTTGCTGACACTGAGGGGTACAATAGATGTGATGTTATTCAGCAAATCAGTCACATAGAATGATAAAAACAAGCCAATGAGGCTGAAGCAGTGACCAAAGAAGGTTTGAAGCACCTTCTTGAAGGCGTAATCAAAGTCCTGGTCTCATCTTCCAGATGACCAACATGGTCTTGTCAATATCAGCGGATACAAACAAAGTATGCAAACCACTTTAGTCCAGATAACACGAGATGTTGTGTTTATTAATCATATGACAGTAAGTTTCCTGTCTTCGTCTCATGGAATAAGACGGTTAATAAGAGGACATCTTAAGTACTGCTTCTCTCTTGGATTCAGGAACTGGCTTTAGCACAACGCCTTGTGAAATGCTGAGTTTTACAATTTCAACTGACTTAACTGCCGTTTAGACAAAAGACAAATGCACACCTGCAATGACCAAAGTATGCATTGTTGGGGATGTTTAGTTTCAGGTACAGGAGAGACTATACGATCCTGAAAGTTTGATAGGGCTCATCAAATTCCATAACCCTGCTTGGTTTATAATATTTCAGTATGAGGGAGGAATCTGATATCTGAGGAATTCATCCTTTTCTTGATAGCAATGATCGTGAGATTGACAGCAGGAAAGAAGTGCAGCAAAAAGTTGAGACAGATTCAAGTTTTTTTTGGCTGGAAAAAGATTAAGTCCTTAAGCCAGTTTCCATATTTAACGGGGAATGTATCAACTGTTTAAGTCTTTACAAAGACGGATGCAGCAGATGGTGTAAATAAGTGTTTTTCACAACATTAAGACATAATAACTCTCTTAATCATTTAACACTCACAATAAATATCACCCCGAAGCAGAAACATTTATGTGAATGTAATAAATCACAGCTGAGGTCGATCAGTCTTACCATCGATGTTGAGCATCATGTTCCACATGGCAGGACGGACAGACTGATGGAAACCAAACCACACCTCCCTGCCTCCGCCCAGAGGATGGTAATAGCCCTCCGGAGGGGAGAAGAATGAACGCCCCACTGGAGTATACCTGTTGAATAAAAATTAAAAAAAAAACACAACAGACTAATAAGGGACTCATATAATCACCACTCAAAGCACCTCGATTCTTGAAATGTCGAGTCCTGCAACGGATCACAAATGGTGAGGTTTGGACCACATCAGTTTTGAGTCAAAGGTAACATTTAATGAAGTTAAACAGACAGTGACAACTTAAGGATCTTTTGACTTTGGAAGAGGTAGGTAGAGTTACTTTAAAAAAACCTCTATAATCTGTCTGTTTGCCTTTCCACACGTCATTTTGTTAGCCTAGCCCTCTGGTTTGTACACCAGACTTCACTGAATTATCTGTTTGTTTTACACTGTTGTGCTTACCAGCTGGGAGAACATATTCCAAGGATTGGCTGTTAAGATCTTAGACAATTAAGCTGATTAAGACGGTTACATATTGCAATTAAACCACGGTTCACACACCTGCTGATCCGCATACGGATAACGGATCAACTACAGTAAATTCTGTTACACCACTTGTCCACAGGATTATTTTCTATAATCAGCCAATTTATGATACTAATTAGTCTGTTTGTCAAACTTTTTAGAACGTTGTTACACAGCCACAGCACAGGAGGAACACTTTAGAAACTAAAACCACAGACGGCTATCAATTTGTTGGTGTGATGTCATATCCAAAGTCAAGATATTTGAAATTTAATTTACAGTTGGACACAGATAAGTCAGGAATGGCGTGTCTTTTGGTTCAGCTGTTAGCGTGTTGCACATCAAACGTTGCTGGACCAAAGTAAGGCATCAAACACTGCAATTATATTGCGCAATAAGATTTGATCAGGATGACACAAGACAGCAGGAAATTGAGAAATACAGACAAATAGAAAATGAAAAGCAATAACTGTCAACAGATGTGCATTCGTGAAGAGGCAGAAGTGATGAGTGTGGGTACCTCATGGAAGGCAGATGCCGCGTGATGACATCCAGAGCCTGAACGGAGTCTTCAGGGACCTCGTTAAGGTGACCTGAAAGAGCTTCGAGCAGCATCTGAAGGCTGACCACAGACACCCACTGCAAAGACACCTTGAACGTCTGATCTTTCCCCTCGCCCGGCAGGGTCACCTCCAGATCCACCTGGAGGGATTGAAGAACAGAGATGAGCGATAAATATTTGGTGGAAAAGTTGATTTTGAAAAAGAGCAGAAACAGAACAGAAAGAGTCCTTGATGAGTCAGTTTTGTCTTTTAAATGACAAAGAGATGAGGCACCAGGAGGACAATAACTGAGGGAAAATGTACTTACTTCTGATGTAAAACTCGATTACTGTACAAGCAGCAATGTGAATGAAAGTCTTTATAATCATGAGTTTTTAATCATGCAATTTGCCATGAATGCAGATCTTTTTTAAAACAAAGTAGGCATGGTTGTTTTTATATTACTCAAAATCAAACTAGGAAAACCAAAGAAAATGTTTAAATTAATATTTCACTATGAAACACACTAACACTTTTAAAACAGATAGCAAAATTGCTCTCCTGAAACTAAGTTTTCAAATGCCAACTATTGTTCCATTTATGAATCCATTACAGCTTGTACCTTCTCCAAAATGACAAAAACATTTACAAGACCGTTCAAGAAGACACACAAATTAATCTGCCTACAAGCGGATGACACAAAGGTCACATATTTGGAATACCAACCCTGTCTCTTCCAATCGGCAGTGGATGTGCCGTGTACATGTTCCTCTTCCCGTCGTAGCCAGGCTGTCGGTCTCCAAAGATCTGCATCTTGAAGTGCCGCACCATGGTGTCCACCACTTCCCTACGAGACGGGAGACAAAAGGATTGTAAGCGGGGGAAAAAAAAACAACACAGAAACAAAAAAAAGGATGATGCAATAGAATACTACAATAAAACGAAACGCCTCCTTTTCTGCTCAAACCCGTCAGGCCCAGTTGATTTACCTGTTGACCCTCCGAGGCCGTTTCTCAGGCTTGATGTCGATATCATAGTGATAGACATCAATCTTGGGAATCTGGACCTGGAAGTGGTTGGCAAGGAGCCGGATGGGTTTCCCCACCGTGCCGAGGCCGGGACGCCGCGGAGGCTGAAACAGAGAGGTCGGGGCAGGAGGGCCTGGAGAGAAGAGAGAGAGGACAGTGATTGGACTGTTAAAATCTGCCGCAAGTACTTCCTTACATGACTTTCTACGTGTGAATTACCACCACCTTAGACTTTTTAAGTAGGAATTTCATCATATTGGCCATATATTGGGAACTTTATATCATCAAATCAAAAGGAGCAGATAATATGAGCCTTGCATCTACACACTCTGATACAGTAGGTGGTGGTATGTGTCTTTAAAGCTGGTTTGAGGATGAACAACAAATACAGAGAAGACAGAGAAAAGCAACAAGCGCAGTATGAGAGTCAAACATGTGGTCGCAGGCGTGAACGTTTTTTCAAAGCTGCAGAGGAAGAAGACCACACAGTTGCAATGTGCAATACATGTTCTACAGCAGTTCAGAGAATAGGAGAGAAAGTCTACAAGTCTTGTTAGAACCTTTGCCACTTTTGCTCACTACATCCTATCTTCTCTTAATAAACTACAGACTAAACTTTTTTTTTTTTTTTAAATAGAAAATGTGAAATTAATCATTTAATTTATCAGTATTGGCCAGGAGAAGTGCTAGTTACAGATATCGGTATCGGCTAAAATCCATATCGTGCATCCCTAATTATAGGGGCATTTATTGACATTGCTGAAATACAAGTCACTACTTTGGGTGAAAATATCAGCAACTTTATTTACGTCAAAATGTTTTAATACTGCATCAGCCGCTCTCTTCCTCCCAGTCACCAGAGTCTAAAGAAATTCATGGATTCAAGCTTCAAATAAAGCATGTTTGGCGTTTAATTCTAATGTGAACAAAAGGGTGGCGCTTATCTTTGCATTCAATGTCAAATCATTACGATGAATGTGCGCGGCGCAACGCCAAGCTTGTAGCAAAC
Source organism: Spondyliosoma cantharus (assembly GCA_900302685.1). Classification (NCBI taxonomy): domain Eukaryota; kingdom Metazoa; phylum Chordata; class Actinopteri; order Spariformes; family Sparidae; genus Spondyliosoma; species Spondyliosoma cantharus. Next base: position 15,939 of record OMLP01014023.1, read on the forward strand.
CATCTCATCAGTGACACCTGCTTGAATGCACTGAAATGGCCTCTCATGCCCGCATACACTGTTTGATTGATCCGCAACTCCGGCCCCTGACCTACATGGGTCAACAAGGGGCTGGCGAAACAATGACCTCCAATTATCTGTCGGTCCGCCCCCCCAGCTCCACCCAGACACACGGGGCGCCCACCCCTCATGCGGAGACAAAGACCGAGCTCCTCTCAGACAGACAGCAGCAGGGCCATATGGAGGGGTGCCGCACAGAGTCTGGGATTACCGTTACACACAGTACACGCCGCACACATGCATCTTATATAGGATATGCACGCTGGTGTACACAGGTAACTACAGCAGGTGTGGCAGCATAAAAAGCGGCAGTTAAAAAAAAAAAAAAAAGGACCTCAGGCTGCAACGGACCTCTCACAGATCAACACTACTTATTGACATGGAAGGAAGGAGGCACTGTGATGGTTGCTCTGTCCGTCATACGTTACTTGATCTCTGACAAAAGCGTCAGAAAAAAAGCTCCAAGAAGAATCATCTTTGTGCTGAATTACATCAGGACAAAGGCAGACTGAGCTCGTAATGGAGAGGAAAAGAAATGCATATATTAATGAAATTAAAAGAACATTGAGTTGGTGTTGTTGACGGAGGTTGGAGGAGGCTGCTCAATGCTTTTGTCAACTGACAGCTAAGAGACTGTGGGGGTCCTCCTGAACTCCATGCACCCACACGCTCCAGTTAACAAGTGAAGCGCGAGAGCACGGACAATCGGGACCCTCCCCATCGCTTCCTGAAAACACGCTCCCTAACATGCCCTCATCTAGCCTGGGCCCCAAAACACCTCCCCTTCTCCCTTCTCCCCACTCCTCCTCCTCCTCTGCCTCCATCATACAAATAAAGCTTGACTACACCATCATTCAGCTTTTTTTTCTTTTTTTTTTTTTACACCAATATGTTTATGATACAGTTTCAAGCTATGTCCCATGAGAAGCTATTTGTTGCACGTCTGCTTCTCTTTGTCACGACTTGGATTAAAATCATCTGATGATTCAGTCCACTCTGTCCTACTGGCCTTGTTACTGATGGCAACAAAAGGCGTACCGAGTGTTCTACGCTGTGCTGCGAGCCGAACATTGTGTGTCTCTGTGTGTGTGTGTGTGTCTGTTATTCTACATTATGTCTCACTAGCACAGCAAAGCATTTCAAGTGCACTGCAATTCAATAGCAATTCAAGTGCATGCATTTGCCTCCATTTTGGTGCACTGTGTTAATGGTGCGTGCAGTGAGCTTTAGAAGCAGGAAGATATACGTCTACGCAAAACATCGTCCCCCGTTGTTTGTACATGGGACGGACAAACGATCAGGATATAATACCACAACCGCCGAGGTCAAAACCTCTTTCATCTCGATCTCAAAAGGTGACAAGGTTATTCATGTTGCAACTTAAAATTGTTTTCATATCGATTTGATATTGAAATTTGAACAACAAGCCAAAACCAACAAATATTTATAATATCCAAGTTTATATTAAGGATACAAAATCAGACAAAAGCAGCTCAACCTGGCGAAGCAGAGACAAGAGAACGTTTGGTATCTTTGTTAAAAAAAACACTTCATTAAATTGCACTTAAGGCCTTTTTTTAAAACCCCCTTTGAGGAAACGAAATGTAACTACTTTGAAGACTAAGAGCTGCAGATACTCCGTTTTTGACTTTCTGTTCATTTAGTGATTTTAGACCGTGTTCAATCCTGAAGGAATCTACTTTTCCTATTTAAAGTCCCATTACTAGCCAGCAGATCTGCACCACATGAACAACCCAAGAGAGCAATGTAGCCAAATAAATGTGCAAGCTGATTGGACCAATTACTTACAACAATGCAACATGACTACACTGCATCAAAAAAGAACCATCTTTAGTGGTTCTTAATGTTTTAAAATGGTACACATGGAGAAATTCATAGGCTCTCTCGAAGCTGGCTATGGTCTCCGGGCCATTTCAAAAAATTGAGAACACTGAGTGCATTTTAAATTGTGGATCATGATTGAGATTAAATAGATTGTGATACTGCTTTCTGGCCTGATCGCCCACCCCCTAATGTGTGAGAGGCTCAGCGTGTTCGAGTTCTTCCTCTCCCACTTTCACCAAAAACAGAGCGGTACCTATATATAAACCTCCTCAGCTGCCACACTACTACACTTAGCAATGCGTGTGTCTCAACATGAGATGCCCGAGCCCATCTTTCCCTCCACTACTCACCACAGTCAACACCACAAACCACAAGGTTTTTATGGCTGCAGGTGACAATTATTTTCTCAATTATTGGAGTGTGTAAAATGTCCTTGAGAAAGTAGTCCTTGAGCTGAAGCTGCTGTCTTTAAATTGCCTGTTTGTCTGACCAACAGCCAAAAGAAACAGCCAAAGATATTCTGTTTACTATCGCATAAGATGGAAAAAAAAGCAACACTTTCCAACAAACGGGAAGCTGGAATGATTAATTTGATTAGTAAAATAGTTGCAGATTAACTTCCCGTCAATAAACTGCTTGATAAACAGACCAGTCAGCTCTAAATGAGTTTCTTCATTCAACAACGTCTCTGGTTATTTTATCCGTGCAAACCAAATTGGCAACAAGGGAATTTGGGAATGGCTACAAATGTATTCGGCTGATTGAAGTGAAAGAACAAACAGTGGAGAAGATAAAAGCACGGCTGCAACTAAGGATTATTTTGATTAGAGCATTTAGTCAAAAATCAAAAACAGAGACGACAAACCAAAGGCAAGTTCTTCAAATGTCATTTTGTTGGCGCAAGAGTCTAAAACTCAAAAGGTATTCAGAAATAGAAACGCATAAAATCCTTTCAAGAGGCTGAAATCAGAGACGGGTTGGCATTTTACACTTTTTTGCTTGAAGAAATCAACTCATTGATTTATCTTTTTTAGCTCTAACTTAATTACTTAAAAACAAAATCATGAAACAAAAAACAACACAGATTTGTTCCTTATTTCTGTACCAGAGTAGTGCACTTGGCCTAAATTCATGTAAATGAGGATATTTTAGTGCCCCAACCTGGACGAGATGGTCTCAGGGAAGCGGTCATGAAAAATTCACAAAAAGCTGTGAATATGAGAAATTTCAAGAAAAACATCACATGACCTACCGACATTTCAGAGTAGAACAGAATGAAAGCTATAAATATGACGATTTTTGTCATCTGAATGAATGCCACAGGTATGTTTCAGTGTTCATTAATAAAACTTAATTTAAAATGTATAATTTCTATGCAAATGGCTTGTTTTACACAGTCCTTGTCGTGCATTATTGAAGTAAGTGAGCATCACGTTTCGGCATGAAAAGTCTGATTTCTGACAGGATAACTAATCAATAAAACATGTTAAATGGAGCTAAAATATCCCACAAAGAGACCTGATACAGACTTATCAAATGTGGCATTCAGGAGCCAAACTTAAACAACCCATCAAGCACACTTCCTCTGTAATTTTCTGCTTCTGCTCCAAGTCAGACAGAGCTGCATCTTAGTTTGAGTCACAGAGGAAGTGAAATTAGCTTTTCCAGGCACAGAATATGACCGACGCACCAGAGGCCAACAAGTCTTTCTGCTCCTTAAGTAGTCCGAGTGCGTCTTCCAGCTTGGCTCCGACTGGACCACCAGCATCTTCACGGAGCAACACAACACGGCACAAAGATTATCACCTTCCTGATTTATCTCTTCACCGAGCCAACGTTTTATAGCCATTAATATAATATATCGTGAGAGGTGCACTCATACTCATAGTGAACGGTTTGCTACTCGGGCACCGTGGCGCCCACTAACGCCACTCGTGTCCCTGGTAACCAACCGTGTGATCAAGCAGAGAGACAGCTGGGCTTAAGCTAAGCATGAGGATGATGGCTTGGCCTGGTGATGAGTCAGAGACAAACTGCACCGAGCAGGGAGCACACTGGCGCCCGCACCAGCAAATCACCTGGATTAAGGTACAACACTCGAGTATGGAAACGTAGAAGTACTGAGAAAAGGCCATTCACAAGGAGGGAATATCCCACCCTCAGTGTAGAGAATGTTTGACTCTCCAGGAGAAGCTCATTTTGACTTTAACAGCCGAGTTAAAAACACGGCTCAAGCAATATTTCACCTGTGCCGTCCATGTTAATCAGCCAACGGATGCTTTTTACGACTGGCAGTACAGCGGATTGCTGAAATAACACACAGAGAACGTCCTGAAACATTCCCAAATTTTCCTCCGGGATTTTGTCTTTTGTGGAGTCATGCATTTCAGGATGATTACGTATTTCTCAGTGACGCTGAAACATTTACGACTCAAGTAGCCTCATCTTTGCCTCAGTTCACACCACTTACTGTGAGCTGACTCGTATATGCGTCTTTCCTGTGACAATGTGTGTGCTAAAAGTGCAACATCAAAAAATGTTGATAAAAAGGTCAAATGTGTGACGAAGACGTATTACACTGCGCACAGATGCCCTGCACTACGAAACTTGTCTTCCAGATGTTAGAAAACATACTGGTTTGGTAAAGACACCAACAAATATCACATCATCATGATTTTAACAGGTTTTATTCAGTGGAAATTACTTAAAAATGATAATCTCACCAATTGTGAACCATCATGCCGCTTCAATTTCTGCCAACTATGGCATATCATTGGCTGATATTGGCCTATCAAAGATATATCTGTATCGGTGTATATGTTGCCTGTTACACACTGATATTTACAGTTTTATCTCAGAGATTATAATACAGAAAAAAAAGACACCTGTGGTTGCTCAAAGTTCCAGTTAGGTTTACGGTTTTAGTGACCCGATATCATCTTTAGAACCCGATCGATATGCAGTCTTTGGAGTTGATGTCAACACTGATATTGGGAAGTAAAAACATCCTGATATCGATATATCGACTGATACACGCGACAATATATGTTACAACTACAGATAATTTAACAATAACTTAATTGTCTGAGCTGAAATCAGTGAACTGAAACGGCAGGCTACATTCAAAACTGAAATATAAATCACTTCAAGCATCGATTTCTGACACAAAACGTTGTCACATTGGGCGATAGACAACGTACACCGGACGATATATTGGTCAGGCTCTAATTATATTAGATAATAAGCCGCATTCTTAAACTTTAAAACATCCTGCCTTTGTTACGCGTCTTTGTCAGGCATGACGTGTTTGACAACATTTGAGGGATTACTACAAAAAAAAAAAATGTTTTCTCTCCCTCAAATTGGCCCCAAAACTTGACTACTGGTTGGGCTCTAGTGCCCACTGTTTGCATCTGAACGCCACTTGAACGGTTGCACTTCATGAATTGAGAAAGAATCAAAACAACCACTCAAAAGGAGCTTCTTTGTGAAGACCCTCGTCTTTCATCACAACCTTCGGGGGTGGGCTCTGCTTTAAGATTTCCAACCACAATGAAGTCATGTCGTGTGTATGTGTGTGAAATCCTCTACAACTCAACCAAAGGAAGCTAACAAATGACACTTTTTTTTAATTAAGAATCGCAATGTGTAGACTTCTTACTTATACTGGATTGGATTTTATGTAAAGTATCAGGTTTAAAAAAAAAAAAAGCAATACAACAACAGTTTCCTGATGCTACTCTACTGACTGAAGAACTTAAACTGCAAGATCTTGTTCGTCAGCGTGGAAATCACGCAATACAGCTGTTGCACAAGATAGAGATGCATGCTACTGCTGGCTATTATGAGCGGGAAAGGCCCCACATTGGTGCTGGACAGACACAAAAAACACCCTATTTATCATTATCAAAGTCTGCAATCTCAAAACGGTATCCACATGTATTCAACAATTGTGAATATCAGTTAGTATCCGGTAAAATTGGCCATATTGCAGCTGCTGTCATCAAGGTTTACGCTGATTAAGTGTGACAATAAGGCAGTGTTGGCTCATATACACACACACACACACACACACACACCTGTGGATGCTTGTATAATACTGTCCTCTCCAATCATTCCTGCAGTCACACACACACACATCATCATGCATATGTCCAACATTTATTTTTAAATACTGCTGCTGGGCAAATTCTTCCCCTTAAATTATGCATCTACGTTTTCCCCTAATGTCACCACCTTTTGTCTCTGGAGCATGAGTGTGGATTCAACACACACACACACAAAAACCAACTGCTTCACTGATTCCTCTGCAAGCTGCATTCAATTACACGTGTATGTAAAGGCGCATTTCATAAATATAATGAAGAAAACGAGGTAAACACACATTTTGCGTGCTGTAACAACACAAAGGCATCGTATCAGTGGGTGTACAGGTGTGTGGTGGGGTTTCCCCCTCCTCCGCATGCCTTATCACCGCATCGCTGCAATATAAGTGCCTTTGTTATCATATAGGAGATGAATAATATGAAGCTGGCCCGCACAATCTGATCTGTAAAAAAAAAAAAAAAGCGCCATTCATCCCTGCGGAAGCCTCACACACGCGTGAAAAAAAAAAACAGCCACAAAACACGCACGTATGCTCGTTCAACGCCACTAACGTGTGTTTTATTGGCGTTTATGTTGGTTTTTTTTCTCCCACCCATCGCTGTCATCTTGGACGCGGGCAGCCCCGAGGAGACGCGCTGTTCCTGATGGCGATGGTACAAAATTGAGGTGCCTCGGCTTTTTACACAGGTGCGATATTTTGACAAAATTTCGACAGAATTGCGCCATTTCGGTGTCGAAATGAGGTCAAAGTAAGGTGGTCGGAAAGAAAAAAAAAAAACACGTCGCGAACAAACATCAACGTAAACACACCACGACGCGGAAGGAAGGAGGAAGGAAGGTCCTAGTTAAATCCCCACTCACACAATGCCAGCCCCGACACGACGGGCTTGTGCGTGCTTCCGATAAATAAAACCGCGCAGACATGACTGGTTACCCGATTAAAACCCCGACCGTCCGCGTAG